>RYFJ01000018.1:0-219514 GCA_003991445.1 Oryza meyeriana var. granulata
GAGAGGCTGAGCATTAAGGCAACCGGCAGAGGATGGGCTTAACTTGTAATTAGGGATAAATAGGACGCCGGCATACATAACCCTTATAACGGAGAAAGGATATAGTCCTAGATCAGGCATGTTGATTCTAGAGGGAAATCCCTTGTGCAGTCGCAACTGGGATTCTACTCTAGTTAAACCTGTCTAATAAGGGGGGCATGGCGGCTTGAAGGGAAGATATCGAAATATCAGCAGAGAAAACTCGAAGGAATACACCACATGGAGTAGGTATTACTCATCCGAGGGCTGAACAGTATAAATATTTGTGTTCCTTTGCAGTCATCAAGTAGATCTCACGAGTGCCCCATATTATTATTGCGATTGATAAAACATTGACACTCAGTTCTTCTCCCACGTACGCCATTGTCTGAATTATCGATTAATACATATGCATAGAATAATAAAAGTATATGCAAAACTGATCAAGTTAATTATGAGATAATAGTAGGTATTACACATTTGTAGTGATTTTAGGGAAGAATGCATTCAAAATCTGTTACGGTTTAAGGCGTTACAAAAATAACAAGATAGGAAGGTTGGAAAATGCAAGTATAGTAATTATTTGTATATATATTAGTGGTTATTTTAACTGACATTTTCATTAAGGTTCAAGAAGGCATTATTTTTTGCAACGAGAGCATAACTTACTGGTCTACTCAAAATGAGTTTACTCGATTTTGGATTATAACCAATTTATTAAAGATTTTGAAGTTCTATACATTAATGATTATGAAATACCTTTCAGTGTATTAACATATACAAAAGTGTTATATAGGTACCTTTACAGAAGTACAGAATGCCAAGAGAAGGTACTGATCCAGGGTTTTAGAATATTTGAAATTAGAAATAAGTTTATCAAGCTTATATAAATCAGATTAATAACTATAAATTACACATGAATTTTTAGGGTTAATTTCTCTATGTTTGCTACTGTTTCTTTTACAGAAATATAGTGATGCTTTGATAATGCTATCAAATTATGGTTTTCAAAGTTTGGCATTTCTGTGGAAAATATTTCAGTTATCTTTCTTATCTTCTCTGATTTTCCTCCCATCCGGCGCGACGTCGCAATTTCAAAACAGAGGAGAGCCGCCGGGCTGGCTTAGGCCACCGTCTGTTCACGCGGCACCGCGGCGATAGGCGCCTCGATTGCTGAGTAGCCAAAAGAGAAAACGGAGGAGGAGTCCCGGCGAATTCGCGGTGCAATCTGGGGCTGGAGTGGACGGTGGCTCGTCGGGACAAGCCTAAGCAGCGACCGCTCGAGGCTGCATGCAGAGGGCTGCAGAGAGATACCCTCGTGAAGCAGAGGTTGCAGCGATGCATCAGTGGAATTCCAAGGACTTAACCAACTCATCCTGAGGCGCGAGTGGGGAGATTCCGGCAGTGTGCGAAGTGGATTCGCGGCGAGGTGGCCGATGGAACACAGATTTTTACAGGCATGGCAATGAAACGTACAATGAAAGATGAGGAGAATGGCTTAGCCACGCACAACTGTGCGGCCGAATTTAATTAATCACTAGCTATTACAAAGAATGGAAGGTGATTGGGAGCCTAGCTATTACTTCCTTCCCAAGTATAGAAGATATAATGCCAAAAATAGGAGTATAAATTCATCTTTGCACCCCCCCGAGTCAGCAGCGGAGGGCATCGAACAACGAGCTGGACCGAAAAATTTCAAAAGCGGAAATCCGGTAAACCCCATCCTTGTCATGGATATGGCAAGCTGGTGCGAGAGTGGCAATGTGAAGCCACAACGTGTCAAGGGCTTCACCTTTCACGACAAATGGATTCGATTTCATGGCTTCGTGCGTTTGTTGTGCACGCGGGGTTCGAACAGGTAGACGGCGCTGACGTTGCTACCTAAAGATCCTGCGTGGCGGAGGGAGAGGATGTTGAAGTTCCCAGGAGTTGGGGAGCCAACAAGTCACCAGGCGTGAGGAAGGTTGGTATCCGCCTCGGCGCTAGACGGGAGACGGTGGGCTTGACGTTGGATGGCCAGGACACAGGTGTCGCTGATAGAAAGATGCAGTAGCCAGAAGTGGAACATTGGGAGTCGGGCAGCCGGCCCAGTCAGCGTCGGTGTAGGCATTGAGGAAGAGAAGAAAGCCTGATGAACGACCATGGTCAGCGAGCTCTGCATAAGCGGAGTGCGCTTGATCAGGGCATGTGAACTCTCCCGAGGGGCTGTGCATGTGAAGGCACATGCTATAACGATAGCAAGGTCTCGGTCTAGTAAGGGTGGATAGCTACAGCGCCCGGGAGTTCAGTACTCGGTGCGCTCGGCATCACGGAGGGAACGCCATTGGTGGCGGAGAGCTGGACTTGGTGCTGACAGAGGAGTGCCGTGGGGTGGCACTTAGCCAACTAGCCATTAGGAGATTGACGGCGTCGTCGTTGGAAAGGTGACGTCCAGTGGCCGTGGCGTGAGGAGATGCCGAGAAGTGGTGAAATTGTCGAGTCGCATGCAACCTCTACATGAAGGCTGTGTCGAGAGTCGACGCAGAGATCGGGGAGGAGGCGTCAGAGAATTGAAGTATTGAGTAAAGAAGAAGATAGGCGATGTCGCCTCATTACGGTAATCGAACAGCGAGGTGTAGGGACGGACCGGGCGTGAAGCGATGGAGCGGATGTAGGTGCGCGAGCATTTGGTACGTACGCGCGGGGAGCCTGCTTGAACGTAGGAACTTGTGGAGTAGCAACACTAGTCAGTGGTGGGGTCGCTGAACCAGACGGTTGTGCATAGATCTGCCGTCGGGTTAGCCGTGGAGGAGGCGTTTACACAAATTGATGAAGTGGGGCAGACTTGCCAGCGGTGAGGCTGAGGAGAGGCGGATGTGTAGCAGCTTGACAAGGGGCTGAAAGTCTCATCGTAGTCGATGGCGGTTGTGGGAGAAGCCGCAAACGACAACGAGCCTTGTGACGAGTGAGGGGGTCTGCATGAAACTGGTGGGTGTAGACCACTACGGAGAGAGTCGACTGGGAAGTCAGAAGAGAGACCATGTCTTTTGTGGACTGAGGGCTCAGTACTCGTCGCGCATGGCCCGGAGGCACAAGGATCTTGAAGGCTGTGCGTATGTCCTCAGGTAGGAGATGCAGTTGGGGAAAAGATGCAGAGAGATTGAGCGGTGATTGTTTAAACAATAACTTGGCACGCGTCGTCATAGTAGGGCTAGGCGCCGGACAGACAGCGAGGCGAGGTGCCTCAGGCGACGGCGCTGGAGGTGAAGACACAGGCGAGGTCGAAAGCCGTCGGCCATGCGTCGCTCGTGCAGATGGCACTTGGGCAGATGGCTGGACGGAGAGAGAGCGAGCGGACGAAGGCGCCAGCCCCAGGAGGAGAAGAAGCCTCCAAAGGGTGCCTGAGTGCGGTGAACACGGCAGCCGCACGTGGCGCAGGCGAGCATGGCGAGCGAGCGGTGGTGACGCGTCAGGGCCATGCGTGGCTGGCGTCAGTGGCAAGATACGTCGAGTGCGCGCCTGTCGGTTGTGAAGATGCGGCTGCGCAAGCAGTAGTGCTGCGCGTGAGGGCGCGCGGTGAGGCTAAAGTCATCGACCGGGAAGTCCAAGCGTGAGAAGATGGCAGATGCTTTGTAGAAAAAGGGTACACTGTTTCGTGAAACAACGATGCGAGAGGGATGGACGTTGGTTATAGATACGATCAAGACACGCGAGAACTTTTGAGAGAGGATAGCGAGAAAGACACAGCTATAGACGGGTGCAAGTTTTGTGGGGAGCGGGTGGCTGGCGGATTGGGGGTACTAGGCAACGCAAAATATGAGTGGGATAAATCCGCCTCGGAGCACACAGAGCTTTTCGAAAGGTGTCAGAAAACCAATAGGATGAGATAGCGCTGTTGAGGAGATATGTCAGGCAGTGGCTAGGGTCCGGCCCAATAGGCGGCGGCATAGGTGGGAGTAAGGAGGCAGGCGAATAAATCGTTGGTGGTGCGGATGTTCGGCCTTGCCGTTCTGCTGAAGTTTAGGGCAAGAAGAGCGAGCAGTATTACCTGGGTATTGAGGAAAGGCGAGGACGCGCAGTGAATGAACTCACGACCGTTGTCCGTTTGGGGCATTGGGAGGCAGTGAAAACTGTGTGTGCACATAGGGGGACGAATGTCTGAAAAATGAAGAACACATCAGATTCTATTGGCCAAGGGGAAGGTCAAAAATATGCGAATAGTATCGACAAGAAGTAAACGTACTAGCGAACCCAGAATTCTCAAATAGAGATGTATAAATCACATGTAACTAAAAGGAGAGTGAGCACTATGAGAGCGGTAACAAGGAACTCACAATTTGCCAAATACAAGCATGAAACTGGAACTAAACATCAGACGGAATAAGAAATGTTCTGAAGGTGACGGATGGCGCCCCGGCTTAGGACCCCAGACGATGCGTGCCACACGCGTAAAGCGACGATGCTGTCAAAAAAGCGTGCAGTGAGTGGAGAAGGTGTGGCCGGGATGGTGTATAGAGATCTCCGGAGCTATGAAGCGTAGAATCACGGTCCTCGAAGTATTCTTGATGGAGAACCAATAAAATGCAGTTATGGAACAAAAATTACAGTATAATTGACGACGGAAATTATAGATTTGTATAAGGAGGGAACAAAGGGAGACCTTATTAAGGCATATGAAGAGGAAGGAGTAGTGAGAGGGTGCCATGCGAGACCGGGATCGAGGAACGTTACGAGGGACAGACACTGGGAAGTAGAGGGTGGGAAGAAGGGAGTAACATTAGAAGAATCATTGAGAGGTGGCACCGGTGTCCATAACCAACGCCGTTGGCTGTCTTAGTATGTGCAGTTATTTAGAGCAGCAACAAAGACTAGATTGAATCCCAGGGGGCTGGGCCGAGCATCCGAGCAACACCAAAGGCAGGGAGCTTGTGCGTGAAGGCATTCTGGGCCGGTGACAGGCGGCCAAGAAGGTCTGACACAGCGTGCCAGGAGGCTGGCCCATGGCCTATGGCCGCCACGGAGCGGAGGCCCATGGGCAAACCATAGCCAACGCGGTGTGGCGTCTGTTTCTGGCCCAGATGCCCGTGCGCGCTGTTCCCAAGCGCCGAACATGCGTGCTTCCTTTGCCCTTACCTTGCTTCCCTTTGTTTCGGTGGATTGGCCGTTGCTGTGCGGAGCAGCAGCGAAGAGGGAGTGTCATTGTCGGTGGTGGGTTGATGGCGGGTCGCGCACTCCCGCCAAAAAAGGAGTGCGAGCGAGCACGGTGAAGGTCGGGAAGGAACGTGGATGGGCAGCAGCTCGTTTTGGTGGGATGGAGGACTGAGGCCGCGGATGAGGTTGATGTCGATGCTTTGCACAGAATAAACTTAGGCTATCGGCGAAGGTGAATTCGGTTGGTGTCAGCGGAACACAGAGAGATTTATCTGTTCAGGCCTCGATGTGAGGTATATGTCAGTTCGAGGTGTTCTCTGAGGTGTTTGTGATAATGATCTTTCCGTCTTCCTCATGGGGCGCCTGCCTTATAATATACTAGGGGCAGGGTAAATAAAGGATCCAGCAGATATGGCTAGGGTTTCCTTTAGAGAAGAGACTATCCGCTAAGATATGTTTCTTATTATACAAGCAAAGCCTGCCGGGTCCATCTATCTCTTAGATACATGTTCATCCTCTCCGGTGGCCATGAATACTGGTAAATTGAGGTACCCGGGGCCATCGGCTCCACGTAGCCCTGAGATTTTATATTTAGTCACCCCGCTGATGCTGAGTGTATCCTCCACGGTGAAGATTGCTGAGTTAACATGCCCTGAAGACTTTGTCGAGTAAATCTCTTTCCATAGTCCTGCTCATGGTCAGTGGAGCTGAGGCTAGAAGGCTTAGTAAATGTATGGAATAGTGTGCCCGCAAATAGGCTCACCTATTAGGTGAGCCCGACTTGTGCTTAATTGTGAAGAAAGTTAATAATAAATGCAAAGGTCTTAAACCTAGAGAGTCTTCCGAGTAATTCATTCTGGTATATGAGTACCTTCGTATCATGTCAACCGGATAACTTTATAGTCTTGCCGAGTTGGGAACTCCTCGGATTAGGATCTGTCAACTGCATGTCAGTCGGAATACTGTGTTTAAGCTTGGGAGTAGGCATGCTACCGTATATGGGACTCTCAAGGTGCAATGTCAGTCTGAAAAGGGGGTTTATAGTCTTTTCTCGAGTGGCGTCAGTCACATAGTTAACTCTGATCTGGGTAGCGGAGATATTATTATAGTCTCTCGCAGTAATGACTACTCAAAAGTTAGACTCTTCTGCATTGTGTCAGCGGGAATGACGTTGCTTATGGCAACGAAGGTGGCACGCATGTAGCGCCGAGTACCACTGTATGAAAATAATCCACGGCGTGTCAGGTGTACTCGAGAAAGGATACTGCATCCCAATTTTAATGAAGACCACTTGTGATCCTTGTAAGGATAATCCTCGAGAACCTGTAGATAAAACAGATACCCAAACATGTATGTTTAGCAATAAGGCTCTCATAAAGCATATCTGTTTTACCTCATCGGCTCCTGTTAGTACACCAGCCTATAATTTCAACTCAGCCTACGAGCGGCCCACATGGCGCATGCTACGTAGGAACTCAATCTTGATGGCCAGTGCTGACTGTGCAGGCCAAGCCATCTAGTCGGCATCGGCTCTATAAACGCGGGAGAGAGAAAAAGATTCTTTCATCTTCCCAAATCAGCCAAATCGCTTCATCTTCCACCTTCGCACCCAAATTTTCGCTTCCCACCCGCGCTAGGGTTAGCTGCTACTATTCCCACCCGAACTCGGCGATTCAATCCTCTTTCGTTTGTTCCAAGCCTCCGATTTGTTTTCCCAAATCTCGCCGCCTCCAGTCATGCTGAAAGCTTCGGATTTGCAGGTGCGCCAGAGAGTGCTTGGCCGATTTTCAGATTGCGGCTCGGTGAAGCTAAAGCTGCTGAGAGTCAACTGAAGTTGCCCAGCAAGAGGTGATTCGCTAGCGGTTGGCTAGGGTAGTCGGTCCCAAATCCCCAACCTGGTGAAATAGTAGTTTTCCGCCTCTTTTTTCAATCGGGCTGTGCCTCCATCTTCTAATTTCTTTCCGCCGCGTTCTTGATTCTATAAGGCTAGAGAGTTGGTGCATTTGAATCCCAAACTCGATTCTTCAGATCTCCATCTTTGTTACTCTGTGCGAGTGCTATTTGGGCGTGGAACCCCATTTCAACTTCTTTAGGCATTTGGTTCGCACATTAAAACCCAGCCCCTCCAAAAATAACATCACCGTAATTGGGGGGCTAGTCTTCAGTTGAGGAGAGATAGGAAAAAAGTCATATCTTGATCTTCCCTTGAAATCCTCCTTGAAAGCCGGCACAAGGAGTGGTCTATTGCACAGATCTGGCTCCCTCCTTGCCTTGCGCTCCATTCACCGGCTCGCCGCCGGTAGTTTACTGAATTGGTCCGGGCAGACCAACCTATGAGGAAATGGGTCAAGTGCATCAACTGCTGACAAAGCTGGCATAACTTCAGAAGGCCGGCTTGACTGGACCCTAGGTGGCCAGGCGTTCTTGACTCGGCGCTCTAGCCCCTGAAGCTGAGGATGCGTTCGGCTGGGATTACCAGGGAAGACATGACCCTGACCGGGTGAGCCAGGAGTCGGCCAATGAGCAGAAGGTGACGGAGACCCTGTTCGGATACTTCTCCAGCGGGGTAATTGAAACTGAAGACAAGAAGAGACGCATTGTGTCCTACAGGCGCAGCTGGCCCTGCTCCGAGGTAACATCCGTCTTTCCTTTGTAGCGCATGCCTGTAGACTTGGATGTGTGATCCCCCGGCAATATATGAGGATCTGTTGAATCTCTTGTAGTGGTGCGTGGAGTTCGATGAAGACTCCCGCCCGTTGTCGGCCGTTGCATCAAAGAAGAGGCCGAGGAGCCCCGCCGCCGCCTAGCCCGACTCCAAGAGAAAGCCGGAAAAAGCCTATTCTTTATGGGGCGAAGGCGGCCATGACGCCGCGTGTCGCGGTAGGGGGGCAAACAATAAAGGACACTGTCGCCGTGACGCCTAGGCGATCAAGCCCCAGGTTGAGACCTGCGGGACCGAGCCCAACGCCGCTGAGCCCGGTGACAGCGCCGTCGAGTGGACCGCCAGAGCGGATGGCGCCAAGCACGGATGCACCAAAGCCAGCCACACCGGAATCGAGGCCGACTCGAGCCGATGCACCACCACCGACTGTGACACCGACTGATTTGTCGGCTGGGCTGACAGCTGGAGGTAGCGCCCCGTCAGGGCCCGAGTCGCCTGGGAGAAAACTGAAGTTCTCCAAGAGGTATGCTGCTCCAGATCTTCTGAAATCCTTGCGTGCTGCATTAGTGTTTTGATGTCTTGTTTCGTCATGCAGGAAGCGAGCCGATATCGATCTCAAGGAGACCGATCTGACCGCTCCCCTTGAGGAGCCTGCTCCAGCCGAGCCGGTGGCCGCGAACACACCCGCTGAGCCGGTGGCCAGCCTAGTCGCGGAGACTGAGGTGGTCCCGACTTCAAGGTTGCCGCTGCCACCCGACCAAGAGGCAGCTGCTGAGGTTGAGGCCCCAGCCCCTGAAGCGTCGGCCATTGCAGAGGCCGCTTCAGAGCCTCGAGCCGTCCCCAAGGCCGCGGGGGACGGCGGCATGGGGCCGGGACCCCGTCGCCGTCGTGGTCGTCGTCGTCGTCATTGCCGCCGCCGCCAGAGATCCCGAACCTGCCTCGGATTGAAGCTCCTCCACGTAGGATGCCCCAAACGTTCACCTGGACAGCGCCTGACGGGACCACGAAGAGCTTCAGGCTTGATGAAGTTGTTGCGAGAAGGGAACGAGAAAGCTTGCTTCGCGCCGCTATCAGCGGTTCCTAGGGAGTCGGGGTATGATTCTTCTGGCAGAGTCTTAGCGATCTTCTCGTTTTGACGTCTGACTCCATCCTTGATTTGTTTCTTATCCTGAGCAGAGGCTTGTCGACCGCAATGAGGCGATGACAGAGATTCTGGTCGAAATGGCTCCCCACCTCGCAGAATTGGAGCAGCTCCGGGCATTGAAGGCCGAGATGGAGGAGCGCCACTCGGGGAGGGAAGCCTGGCTGAAGAGTGCCGCCGACCAGCTCAGGGATGAGACTTGAGCCCAAGCCGGAAAGATTAGAGGTAAATTCCCCAAATGCATCTTCCCGACTGAACCGTTGGTGTATTCCTCCACCTGCGTTGTTCCCGGCTGCCCAGTTGCATCTTGACCGCACGGTTGAGCTCTTGGGAATCTGTTGTGCAACCCTCGAAGCAGAGTTGAAGACCCGAACGGAGGGGGAAGCCCAGCTGAAAGAGGCTGAAGAAGCCAAGGCTGAGCTTGAGAAGGTCAAGGCCGACCTGACGAAGGCCAACGCCGAGCTCGAACGGGAGAAGGCTGAGTTAAGGGAGGCCACCGTCAAGCTTGGCGAACAAAAGCCGAACTGGAGAAAACCGTAGCCAAGTGGGAGGCCGACTACGAGAGTAAGTCCCCAACCTGACCGTGATCTTAACCAATCCATTAGTCATTATATCTGCAACCAAGCCTGACAAGTTTACTTGCCGGCGGACCTAGGCAGTCATGAGAGTCAATGTCTAGGCCCAGTATCGGTTTTACACAGAGGAAATAAGAGTGATCAGGGAGTCACGGGAAGTCCTCGTCGGGTCCGTGAAAGGGCTCCTGGACCACATAGATCCCAGCCCTGTGGGAACCAGTTGCAGCAGGATCCCCCAGATAGAGGCACGTCTTGAGGATGCACCGAGTGCCTTGAAGAAGTACTCGAATGAGCATGTTGTTGCCGGCGTGGCCTAGACCCTGGCGATGACCAAGTCTATCTACCCAAGGGCAGATATTGAAGCCATCGGGGAGGGGTTTGCCGAGGAGACGACCCCCAAGGAGGCGCTGGAGCTGATTGCCCGGGCGAAGCCGACTGTTGAAATAATTAACCGAGACCTGGGTCTGTAAGGGCAACATGTTATGTAGTCGGTATGTATAAACTTTTGTGGAGAAACATGTGTAAATATGTGTGCAATGCCGCCAAGCTTGCTACTCAGTCGTCACTAGCTTTACTTGACCGTGTAGTCTGCGCTGAGTTAGTTTGTCAGAACTTAATAAGCTGTACTCGGGCAAACGTGACAGTCATAGTAAGGCTTCGTAACTGAAGTAGGATAAGCTCGTATGTTATTGACAGAACACATATATACATGCAGCCCCCGACTCACTACTCGGTTGATACAAGCGACGTAGTGAGTCAAAGAAACTGTACACATGAAAATTATAAAACTCAGGTATAGAAAGGATGTAGCTGTTCTATGTTCCATGAGTTGCTGATGAGGACCCCGTCCTCAGTCTTCAGTCGGTAGGTGCCTGGCCGTGTGACCTCGGCTATAATGAACGACCCTTCCTAGATTGGGGATAATTTATGCCTGTCTTTGGTGGTTTGTATTTTCCTCAGGACGACATCTCTGACCAAAAAGGTGCGGCCACAGACATTGCAGTTGTGGTAGCGACGTAGGCCTCGAAGATACCTTGCCGACTGGATTGTTGCAGTGTCCCTTGCTTCTTCCAACTGATCTAGCTCGACTAGTCGGGTGTTATTTGAGTCATCTTCTGAGTAAGCCCGGGCTCGCGGAGAGCCAAACTGTATCTCTATCAGAAGCATAGCCTTGGCACCATAGACCAGAAAGAAAGGGGATTGCCCTGTTGCTCGACTAATCGTGGTTCTGAGAGACCAGAGAACGGATGGGAGTTCTTGTACCCACCGGCCCGCATATGGTTGTAGTCGGTCAAATATCCTAGCCTTGATGCCTTGTAATACCATACCGTTGGCTCGTTCGACCTGCCCGTTGCTCCGCAGGTGTGCCACAGATGCGTAGCAGATCTTGATGCCAAAATCTTCGCAGAAGTCTTGGAATACGCCGCCCGTGAACTGAGTACCGTTATCGGTGATGATGCGGTTAGGGACCCCAAAGCGGTATAATATACTCATGATGAAGTCCTTTGCTCGTGCCGCTGTAATTGTTGCAACGGATTTAGCCTCAGTCCACTTGGTGAATTTATCCACCGCGACGAATAGATGTGTAAACCCCCCTAGCGCTTTCTTGAAAGGCCCGACCATGTCGAGCCCCCATACTGCGAATGGCCAGGAAATAGGGATAGTTTGGAGTTCCTGGGCTGGGGGATTTGTTTGTCTTGCGTAGAACTGGCAACCCTCACACTTGCGAACAATGTCCTTGGCGTCTGTTACTGCTGTGAGCTAGAAAAATCCCTGCCGGTAAGCCTTTCCGACTAACGTCCTAGATGCGGCATGGTTGCCACATATGCCCGAGTGAATCGACTGCAGGATCTGCTTGCCCTCCTCGGTGGTGACGCAACGCATGAGGACACCGGATGCGCTCCTTCGGTACAGGTCTTCTCCAACTAGTAGGAAGCTTTTGCTTCGACGCTTTATCTGCTCGGCTTGACTGCGATCTTCTGGGAGTTCATCGTCCAGGAGAAATTTGACAACAGGAGTCCTCCAGTCTTGACATATGTGCAGCACCTCGTCTGTGGCCGCGGTAGGTTCGCCTCCCGACTGCTCCGGCGCCGGTTTCTTCTTGACTGATGGCTCCATAAGTTGCTCAACAAAGATTCCAGTCAGAACTGCTTCTCACTTGGATCCCATGTTTGCCAGCTCGTCTGCCGCGTCGTTGTATTGACGCAGGACATGTGTGATTTCCAGCCCGTCGAACTTGTTTTCCAGCTTACGAACCTCCAACAGTATGCTGCCATGGTATCGTCGAGACAAGTCCAGTCTTTCATGACTTGGTTTACCACGAGTTGAGAATCCCCGTGCACAACCAGTCGACGTATGCTGAGTGATATAGCAATGCGGAGCCCGTGGATGAGTGCCTCGTACTCGGCGACGTTGTGGGAAGCCGGGAAGTGGATTTGTAGAACGTACTTCAGTTTTTCGAAAGTGGGGGACGTCAATATGACTCCAGCCCTGGCGCTGCCGATCCGTAGGGAACCGTCGAAGTACATTGTCCAGTACTCTAGCTTTGCTGTTGATGTAGGGAGTTGAACCTTTGTCCACTTGGCCACGAAGTCGGCTAGAGCTTGTGATTTAATTGCTGTCCGTGGCTGAAAGGTGATATCGAACGCCATCAACTCGAGTGCCCATTTAGCGATTTGGCCGGTGGCCTCGTGATTATGAAGGACATCCCCGAGTGGAAACGCTGTGACCACCGTGACTTGATGTGCTTGGAAATAATGCACCAGCTTCCGGATTGTGATAAGTAGGCCATATAGCAGCTTCTAGACCTGCGGATATCTCGTCTTCGAGTCGGCAAGCACCTCGCTGACAAAGTAAACTGGCCATTGTATTTTCTGAATATGACCCTGTTCGGATCGCTCAACAACCAATACCGTGCTGACTACCTGAGTGGTTGCCGCCAGATATAGCATTAGTGGTTCTTGGGGCATGGGTGACGCCAGCACGGGAGGTGATGTAAGGAATTGCTTGAAATCTTCGAAGGCTTGCTGGGCTTCCGGAGTCCATTGGAAATTGTCTGCCTTTTTGAGTAGCTTGAAGAAGGGCATACCCCGTTCGTCCAGTTGGGAAATAAACCGGCTGAGTGCCGCCATGCAGCCTATCAGCTTCTAGACGTCTTTAAGGTTAGTCGGGGGTGCCATGTTCCTGATGGCGTTGACTTTCTCCGGGTTGGCCTCGATGCCGTAGTGCGAGACGATGAAGCCGAGTAACTTGCCGGATGGCACTCCGAAGGCGCATATTTTCGGGTTCAACTTCATCTTGAATCGTCGAAGATTTTGGAAGGTTTCTTCCAGGTCAGCGATGAGGTCTTCTTTGGACTTGGTCTTGAACACCACGTCGTCGATGTAGGCTTCCACGTTGCACCCAATCTGAGTGTGCAGACACCGCTGAATGGCCCGTTGATAGGTTGCTCCAGCATTCTTCAAACCGAACGGCATTGTGATATAGCAGTACGCTCCAAACGGCGTGATGAAAGATGTCTTTAAGCAGTCCTCCTCCCTCAGGCTGATTTGATGGTATCCTGAGTAGCAGTCGAGAAAGCTGAGTAGGTCATACCCTGCCGTGGAATCAACCACCTGATCTATCCTGGGAAGACCAAATGGGTCCTTGGGGCACGCCTTGTTGAGATCGGTGTAGTCGACGCACATGCGCCATTTACCATTTTTCTTCCGAACCAGAACTGGGTTTGCCAGCCAATCCGAGTGATAGACCTCCTTGATGAACCCGGCTGCGAGGAGCTTGGTGATCTCCTCCCAGATAGCATCCTTGCGGTCTTGAGCAAAGGACTGGCTTGGCGTCTGTCTTCACATTTAGGGTGTGCTCGATCACCTCCCTTGGTACGCCCGGCATGTCGAACGGTTTCCACGCGAAGATATCCTTGTTGGCTTGGAGGAAGGTGACGAGTGCGTCTTCCTATTTGGGGTCGAGTCCGGTCCCGACTAGAGCAGTCTTGGAGGGGTCGGAAGGGTCCAGGGGGATCTTCTTCGTGTCAGAGTTTGCTGAAATTCCCGACTTTGCTGCCTTTTTCGCCGGAACTTGATCCTGCTCGACTTCTGTTGTGACGACTTGCTGAATGCTATCGCGCCCGACTGCCGCCTCTTGTGATTGAGCCAGTTCGCAGCTTTCCTTGTTGCAGGTGAAGGCTTGCTTGATGTCGCTGCGGAGGGAGAGGACTCCTGCTGGCCCAGGCATCTTAAGCACCATATATGTGTAGTGTGGTATCGCCATGAATTTGGTGAGTGCCAGTCGTTCGAGTATTGCGTGGTACGTGGTCTCGAAGTCGGCAATCTCGAAGCAGACATTTTCCTTGCGGAAGTTATCTCGTGTGCCGAAGGTTACCGGCAAGGTTATCTGCCCGAGTGGGGTTGATGACAGGCTGGGAATTATCCCATGGAAGGGCGCAGTACTCGGCCGTTGTTCTGAACGAGGAATTTTCATCTCGTCCAAAGTCTTGGCGAACAGGATATTGAGCGCGCTACCTCCGTCGATGAGGGTTATCTTTAGCCTGATGTTTCTGACGACCAGGTCCAGGACGAGTGGATAGCGTCCCGGGTGGGAAACCCGATCTGGGTGATCTGCGCGATTGAAGGTAATGGCCATCTCTGACCAGCGTAGGTACTGAGGGGTGTCCGTTGTAGAGACCGTGTTGATGTCGCGCACTGAAAGCTTCTGTTTGCGCTTGGACTCATACGCGAGCGGCCCCTCGAAGATGTGGTTGAGCTCGGCTTGAGGATCTTGGAAATCATCAGTTGGACCCGAGTCTGGCTTGTCTTTGTCCTTGTCGGCGCCAGACGATGAAGCCTGCTCGGAGGCAAACTTCTTGAGCATGTAGCAGTCTTTGGCCGCGTGCTTGCCCTTGGGGTGGAAGGGGCATGGCCCGCTCATGACTTTCTGGTAGTCGTTGTTCCGCTGGGGCCGCGGCCGACTGTGCTCTATGTTGGCCACCTCATTGTCCGACTTCCGCTTGCGGCTGCTAGACTTATTTTGAGATGGCTCGTTGCCGGCTTTTGCCTTCTGGTCTTTCTGTCGAGGCTCTTGCTTCTTGTCGAGGGCCTTGGCTACCGCTTCGGCCAAGTCGGTGTATTTGTTGGCCATGTCGAAGAGAGCCCGGACTGTGGATGGTGGCTTCCGAGTGAACTTTGCAATAAGCAGGGCGTCTTTTACCCCCTTGCGAAAGGCAACGATGACGGCCTCGTCTTTGACAGTTGGAATTTGGTTGCGCTTCTCGGAAAACCTTTTGATGAATTCGCGCAGAGACTCGTTTTTCTTCTGGTGCAGCTGATAAAGATCATGCTCCGAAGCCGGTCTCTCGTAGGTCCCCTGGAAATTAGCGATGAACCGCTCCCTGAGTTGTCCCTAGGAACTGATCGACCGCCTCGGGAGGCCTGTCAGCCATGTCCTCGCAGAGTCGGCTAGCGCGACTGGGAGGTAGTTAGCCATGGCTTTGCTGTCGCCCCCAGCGGCTCGAACTGCTAGGGTATAAACGGTGAGCCAGGACTCGGGATTTGTCTTGCCATCGTACTTTTCAATCCCAGTGGACTTAAAGACAGTCGGCCAATAGACGTCCTGTAGCTCCCGAGTGAAAGCTGGGATGCCTTCGTCTTCGTGAGGGCTCCGGCTCCGATCTCGGCGGTGCAGCCGCTCGTGGTGGAGACCGAAGCGCTCGTTTTCGTCCTCCAGTCGGCGGCGTTCATCTTCTTCGCGTTCTTCGCATCGAGCGTTTAAGGTGTGGCAAATGTCGCGTTGCAGTCATACTTGGAGGTCTTGATTGGGTCGGCGATCGTACTGGCGACGCCGCCGGTTGTCATTGTTGGTATTGCCGAGCGTTGTTTGCCGGGACTCTTCGCGTTGCCGACTGGAGCCAGCCGCCTAGCGTCGCGTTGATGCAGATGAACCTGCCGCCGGAGAACCCGACCGGTTGGTCGGTATAACTGTGTCGCCCGACTGCTGTTGCGGCTGACAGGCAGCAGCTGTGATCATCGCCTTGATCTTGGCGATAGTCGGGGTGGCCTGGTTATCAGGCCCGAGTTGGAGTGTGTCTAGCAGGGTTGCGGTGGCCACAACGTTCTGTTGTGGCGTGACGAAGACGTCGTGGTCGCCGACTTTGGTTTGGAGGATCTGCTGCTGGGCGACTCGCCCAGCCTGTCGTAGCCCGTCATTGCGGGCCTCGCGGTTGGCCTCCTCTTATTGTAGTCGGCGTGCCTCCTCCTGTTGCTCCTCTTGTAGTCGGTGTACCTCGGAAGGTGGTGTTGAACCATGAAGATCTCGCGGGGAAGGAGGAAGCTTGCCAAACTAGAGTCCGAACTGGCACTCGAACCGCTATCCGACTTGTCGGACTCCGAATAGTTTATCGGAGTAAGAATGACTCCGACCTCTCTAGATCCAATCTGAAATGGCGCTTGGCCGTGTCCAAACTGAATTACTAGAGGTCGGGTCTGCTGCGCGGAATGTAGATGCGCAGCATCGCCGAAGCTGTGTGGGAGATTGACGATCTCTCCCCTTCTCGGCCCAACCCGGGCTGGCTCATGGCCTAGCACAAGTCGGATGCCGAAGAAGAGGGTTGTCCTGATGCTCGGCGATGTGAAGGACTGCCGTAGTAAGTCGTTGAAGGAGACGGCGGTGTCCTATGGGCCGACTGGTGCAATGTCGGCTAGTTCCTCGGCTGGCAAGATTGGGTCTGCCTCAGCCAAGGTGAGATTGCCGAGTTGATCGGCAATGAAATCTAGGCTCCCGAAGGTAATTGCGTCTCCAGGGGAGAACTTGTTGCCATTGACTCCGTTGGTTGAATCCATCGAATCTGCTGATGAGGAATTCGCCGAAGCCCCTACCTGGCACGCCAACTGTCGATGCTTTGCACCGGCAATAAAACTATAGGGTTACTCGGCGAAGGTGAATTCGGTGGATTGCAGAGGAACAAAGAGAAGATTTATACTGGTTCAGGCCCTCGATATGAGGTAATACCCTATGTCCAGTTGAGGTGTTATTCCTCTGAGGTGGTTTGTGATGAATGATCTTCCGTCTGCCCTCATGGGGTGCCCTACCTCCCTTTATATACTAGGGGACAAGGGTACATGATAAGGATCCTAGCCGGATACGGCCAAGGGATTTCCTTCTTAGAGATAAAGACCTATCCGACTAAGACTATGTTTCCTTATTATACAAGGCAAAGCCTGCCGGGTGCCATCTTATCTCTAATTACATGGTTCGGCCCATCCTCTATTCGAGTGGCCCATATACTGGTAATGAGGTACCCGGGGCCCATGGCCTCCATAGTTGAGGACGAGGGTGCGGTCAGAGATTGGCTCGCCAAGGTCGCGCAAGGAGTCGGTGAGGTTCTTGAGGCACCGACAGTAGTCTGTCACGGACATGTCGCCTTGAACAAGACTCCGAAACTCCGTTTCTTGATATATGATCCTTGTTTCACGGTTGTCACGGAAGATGCCCTTGGTGGCGACCCAAAGGTCGCGAGCGGACTGTGCCGGCTCCATGACGATGTCGAGGATGTCGGAGGAGATCGAGCAATACAGGGCAGTGAGGACAGCGAAGTCCTCTTGCCCCCATGAGCCAGTGGCGGTGTTAGGAGGCGGAGGATCGAGGATGTGGCCAAGCAGGCCAAACTTCCCAAGGAAGGTGACGAAGAAGGTTCTCCACTTGGTGTAGTTCGAGGTCTTCATGTTGAGAACGACGGGCACATGCGTCTTGACGCTGGGAATGCTGAGGGTGCCGGTCATCGGGAAGGAGAGCGCTGGCGCCGTGTCGGCGAGCGGAGGAGGTGCCAGGGTCGCGGTGTCTTGCGCAGGTGGCGGGACGACCAGGGCCGAGGAGGCGCCCGGTGCGTGCGCCATGGATGATGCTATGAGGGCATCTTGTGCCGCCTATGCCTAGGCAAGGGCAGCGAGGAGGTTGTCGTTCCAGCCGGTGGCTGCCGTGGCATGGGCAGCGGCGAGTGCCGTGACGAGGCTGGTGGTGGCGTCCAAGGCAGAGGGAGGCGGTGGGCTGTGTGGACGCCATGGATGCAGCGGAAGAGAGGAAAAAAAAGAAGGTGTAGGCAGGATCAATCCTGCTCTGATACCATGCAAAAGTAATGAGAAAGAGAGGAGAATGGCTCAGCTCACGCACAACTGTGCGGGCCGAATTTTAATTAAATAACCTCAGCTATTACAAAAGAATGGAAGGTGATTGGGAGCCTACTATACATTCCCACTCACCAAGTATAGAAGATATAATGCCAAAAATAGAGTATACATGCTATCTTTGACACAAAGCAACACATGCATGAGGTCAGGGGTGGTCTAGGGCTCATGCTTGTATGATAAGAGGCACTGGAGCTCACCAGTTAGTCGGGATTGGGCTTGCCGGAGCTCAGCCAGAGATAAAGAAGACGATGGCCAATCTCCCTCGTTGCACCGAACTAGATGATTCTTGGGGTGTTCTCCTAGTGCTGAGGCGGGTCTACTGGCGAAGCAGCTTAGCCGGGGCTTCTCCGAGGCGGCGGGAACGCCGGCAGCAACGGCACGGCTGCGCGCTGAGCACGCTCCCCAGCCCCCACAGCGAGGCCGCGTTCCCGGTGCTGCAGTGGTCAAAATGGATTGGGGTCAATGGGAGGAGCTAAAGCATGCAAAGGAGAGCAGAGAATGTGAAAGAGATGCGAAGATTGCCGGAGGACTGAGCGCCGGCGATGGCTTCTTCTCAGCCGGCAGCAAGAAGGAGGAGAAAAAGAGGCAAGGGAAGCCCTCCTCTCTGGGTTTCTCAGCTCTGTGTTGAAGTGTGAGGATGAATGAGCTAGTTGGGAGGAGATACATGGCGAGAGAAATAGTTCAACGCAAGCGACGAAGACATACACGCGTCGGCTCCGTCCTGAGACCGCCCAGGACGTCTCTCAACGTGAGATGGAGTGGAAACATAGGTGGAGGCAAGCCTAGGTCACTGCCCAGTGGGTCCAGGGCGTGGTGGTCTGTGGAGATGAGTAAAAACCCACGTACAGAAGGTTTTAGTGCATTTCCAGGGGTTTTCAGATTTATTTCCCCCCTTCAGTTTGAAAAATCAAGTTTACCAAGCAAGAGCGGTGCTAAAAACATGGTGAATTTTTTGTAGTTAGCCCAGGATACCTAGGTTCCATTTTTGAAAGTTTCACACAAAAATTCAAAATGATTTGCTCAGAAAAATTCAAAGAAAAGGGACCCTGACTGAAATTTGTTTGAATTTTTAAGGGGTCTAAACTAATGAATTAAATTCTGGAAAAATTATATTAATTCATGATAAATAAACTAGTATTTGAATAAATTATCTCCCATATACACTTATGTTCAATTTTATACACTTTTTAGTAGTGTTTGGTTTTTGCCGATTTAGGATTTAATTAGGGCAAAATTTTAACTAGTATGAATTGGTGATGAAAAATTTAAATTGTGCACTCCAATGACAGTAGGGCATAACACTAAGTACTTGGAATTAAATCTAGGGCTATGACAGAGCACATCCACAGTGGCCCGGTGCAACAGCGCCACGTGGTTGCTATTGTGGCAGGCACGGCGGACAGAGCACCAATGCGGCGGCGAGGTGGCCCCGATGTGGCCAGGTGCAGATGCCTGTGGCGGGTGCCACACGGACAGCCCTGATCTACCCCGTGGTAGTTCAGATGACTAGGGAGAAAGGGGGCTTGGCCCCAGCTGGCGCGGCCAAGCCTCGGCGAGGCGCGCGGCCTGATGGTCACCGCCGGCAACCATCCAGCGCTGTGGAGGACGGTGGTGAGCGGCGGAGGAGGAGGGGGTTCGATTGAGGGCCTCACCAAGTGTGCACGGTGACTGAAAGGCCACAAATGGCAGCAAACAGAGGTGAAAGGCGGCGGTGATGTTCGGGAGGACGGCAGCGAGCAAGATCGAACGACGTCCGATGGCGACGGAGGTACGGATGGGGAACGGGGAGGTCCTGGGGAAGACGTAGGAGGCGTTAGAGGGGAAGAAGGGCCAAACGGCTGGCGTTATTTTGCACCGAAGATCAGCGATGATGCTCACTGAGGGGACGAAGGCAGAAATAGAGGTCTAGCAGCGAAGGGGCTTGCAGGGATGGTGGCCTAGGCATGGCATGAAGTAAAGCTAATGAAGGCGAGAGTAGGGCTCGGTGGTGACTACAGCGGTGGCGGCAAGCGGCTGAAGGTGACGGAAGGCGGCGGTGCTTTGGGATTACGGTGGGGAGGTGGTTTGCGATCTCGACAAGCAAAAGCAAATGAGGGAAAAAGGAGAACGGAGCACGGGGAGGGCTTTTATGCACTCGGTTGCGGGAGATCGTGGCCGTGGTGAGCAGATTTCACGAAAAGGTGGGGCAGCGGAGATGGTGGGATTGGTGAAATTCGCACAGGGGCATGTGCGAGAGGGGTGGAGGATGTGGGGGAGTGGCGCAGGGACTTGGTCTGCGTAATTTGAACCGAGGGCTGAGGCAGGATGAGGTGGCAATGGGCGCTGATCTGACAGCGTGGGGATTTTTCTCTGATATGGCCGGAGGAGGAAGACGACCCTAACATGTGGGTCCTGAGGCCACAAGGCAGGCCGCACACAGGAGTATGGAGGCCATGGGCCCTGGGTACCTCATGGAAAGCAATGTGGCCATCGGATAGAGGATGGGCCTGATCATCTAACTAGGGATATAATAGAACTCGCCTTATGTTGCCTTGCATGACAAGGGGGAAAGGATATAGTCCTAGCCGGTTACAATGTATTCCTAGAAGGAAATCTTTTGGTCGAAGTCCGGCTGGGATTCCTGCCATGTAACCTTGCCTCCTTAGTATATAAGGGAAGGTAGGGAACCCCTTGGGGCAAACAAAATCTCACTAGAGAAACCTTGAAGGCAATATACAACAGCTAGAAGTAGGGTATTACCTCTCCTTGAGGGCCTGAACCAGGATAAACTAGTTTCATGTTCCTTTGCAATCCATCAAGTTTAGGTCTTGCGAATAGCCCTATATAATTATTGCCGATACAAAGTATCGCCAGTTGGCACGCCAGGTAGGGGCTTCTCGAGATCATCGTCAACAAGCCTGATGGATCTAATAATCAGAGTTGACAGCGTCAAGTTCTTCCTTGGCTAAGCGATCAGCTTCGGGAGCCTCGACTTCATCGCCGACAACCTCGGCAACTTCACCCTGTTCGACTTGGTTTGACTCGATCGGCCAGGGACCAGGCTGACCCAGCGCCAGTCGGCTTACTCAATGCTGCAACAGTTTTCCTCGACTTGCTACGGCAATTTCCAAGATCTATGAGCCTAGGGACAACTATTTTCTTTGATGTTCGACTTGGACACGGCCTCAAGCCGGACGAGATTGGGCTGAGGGCAGAAGAGATCATCAATCTCCTATTCGGACTCGGTAACGCCATAGATATCTTTAATTTAAGTGCAATGCGACAGACCCAATCGTCTAGAATTTGACTCAGATATGGCCCAGAGGCACTCGGGATCGGGTCCAGGGAGGTTGCAGTTGTCATTACCCCGCTAAACTACTCCGAGTCTGACTCCTAGTTAGACAGCAGCTCGGGAAGCTTTTGTCCACCACGAGAAGTATTCATGGCATCAAAGGGATCAACCCCGAGCCAGGATGCATGCCGATTGTCAATGTTTTACACCGGCAATAGAACTATAGGGCTACTCGGCAAGGGGAAACTCGGTGGATTACAGAGGAACAAGAAGAAGATTTTATACTGGTTTAGGCCCTCAATGTGAGGTAATACCCTACGTCCAGTTGTGGTGTTATTCCTCTGAGATATTCATCGATCAATGATCTCGTGTGTTGTTCTCTGCCCTCGGGGGCGCCCTGCCTCCCCTTATATACTGGGGGGCAAGGATACAAGGTAGGAATCCCAGCCGGATACGGCCAAGGGATTTCCTTCTTAGAGATACATCTTACCCGGCTAAGACTGTACATTCCTTATTATACAAGGCAAAGCCTACCGGGTGCTATTATATCTCTAACTACAAGACTCGGCCCATCCTCTATCTGAGTGGCCCATATGCTTGTGATGAGGTACCCGGGGCCCATGGCCTCCACAGTAGCCCCTGAGACCTTCATAGTTGAGTCACAGCTGATGCCGAGTGCTCGTCCTCCACGGTGAAGATTGCCCGAGTGCATTACTCTCGAGTACTCTGTGTCCGAGTGCTTCTTCTTCATGAGTCCTGCTTCATGTCAGTTGGCAACGAGGCTATGAAGGGCTTCATATTGATGAATGAATAGTATGCGTCGAATAGGCGCACCTATTAGGTGTAGCCCCCAACTTTGTGCTTAATTGTGAAGACAATTAAACATAAAGTCAAAGATCTTTAACCTTGTAGTCTTTCTTGAGTAGATTACTACTGGTATATGAGACTCTTCGGTATCATGTCGACCGGAATATGATTTATAGTCTTGCCGAGTAGCATGTCACTCGTATATGGGACTCTTCAGCTTCATGTCAGCTGGAATAGGGGGTTTATAGTCTTTCCCGAGCAGCGTCCCACTCGGAAGTTAGACTCCTCAACGTCATGTCAGCTGGAAAAGATATTTATAGTCTCTCCCGAGTAGTGCACTACTCGGAAGTTAGACTCTTCAGCATCATATCAGCCAGAATAATGTTGCTCATGGCAAATGGTGGCCAAGCATGTAGGCCGAGTACCACTGTATGAAAATAAATCCATTGTGTGGTTAGGTGTACTCGAGAAAGATATCTGTATCCCCAATTTTTAATGAAGACCAGCTTGTGATCCTTGTAAGGATATATCCTCGAGACCTGGTGGATAAAACAGATACCCAAACATATATGTTTAGCAATAAGGCTCTCATGAAGCATATTTGTTTACCTCATCGGTTCTTGTTAGTAGCACCAGCACTGCAATTTTAACACAGCCCGCGAGCGGCCCATTATGAGCGTGCTACTGTAGAAACTCATATCTTGGTGGCCCAGCACCGACTATGTAGGCCCAAGCCCATTTAGTTAGCACAGGCTCTATAAAAGACGGGGAGAGAAAAAGATTCCTTCATCTTCCCCAAATCGACCAATCGTTTTGTCTTCCGCCTCCGCTATGGGCACCTCGGAAGTGCATTATGGAGAGTAATTACTATGACAACGTGAAATATCTAGATGGATGGGATCTCGAATAAAAACCAATTAAGTGCAATAACCATCCATCCTCATCGCAGCCTTGCCATAATATTTACCCGTTCATAATACAAATCCAAAATGCCGAGAAGTGTACAAAAGAGATAATCATAAGGATAGCTTGCCAGTCCTCCCCGTCATACGCCCGTCAAACCAGTCGATGGTGGCGACCAAACACGATACGTACCCCAGAGGACTTGAACCACTATAGCTATCCCCCAACCATCTCAGTTCTACACAACTCATACTCATGTTTAGCTAGTCCCCAGGAAAGCGACTAGCCTCACACTTTCATCGCAAGCAATTGATAAACATCACAAGTACTCTAAAATGGATAAACGAGTAGCAAGGTTATAAATATTACATAGGGTTTACACACCCTGATACATCACAGAGTAGCGCAAAAGATAGCAGCGGAATATAAACATAAAGGATAAGACCAGTGGTGCCATACCCATCCTACCAGGCAACGACTGGGGCAGAACTTAACTTCAACTACACATTATTCTCGCCACCCTCGGCGGGATAACAGTAGACCACATCAATGTCATTGTTGTCCTCACCTGAAAGATGCAGCGTGAGTACACAAGTACTCAGCTAGACTTATACAATAATAATAGTTCAAAGGAGTAATGCTAGTCTCTACATCAAGGAGTATGGCTATGTCAATCTCATTTTGCATAAAGCTGATTTTATTGAGCAAGTACTACATTTAAAACATAAGCATTTGCAAAATATAGCAATCTGAAAATTTAGAACAGCAAGCTTATAGTTCTGAAATGTAAGTAAAAATGAGCACAAACCATGCTCTAATCATCATCCATGGGCCACCATTGCCCAAACCATTATGCTACACAAGCATATCATCTTTTATGACTAAACCAAGTCATATTTAATCATCAAAGATTTTTATATAAACCCATCCATCCATGACTATCCTAAGTCATGATATAACCACATAATCCCATAACCTATATCCCAAGTTGGATGCTAACATCATTGAGGAACACATCAAGCGGTTGTCCGTAACCGTGGACACGGCTATTCGAATAGTTCTTACTTTGATCAGAGGTGTACATCTTTCCCACATGATGTATAGAAGCCAAACGGCTACACTCTAGTTTGATCCGTACATATCTGTACCCACACTCTACACATTAAGTGCGGACTAGAGGTCACAACAAAACCTTTTGCACGCTTAGCCTCAACCACCTAAACCACGCCTGGGCCCCCGACGACTTAGTCGTGCGTGTGTGATGACTAAGGCGGGCTCACCATCGCGAGAGGCACCTCCAACCAAAGCCAGGCGTGCTCGAGGTCCTCCAAAGGAAATCCTCCTCACGACTGACGGACGGGCGTAGATGGCCACAGCCTCCCATGCTACTGAGTTAAGCCGTCCCATTCCCGGCGTGTGGAAGTACGTAGGGTGCTTGAAAAGACGTCAACATGTTCGGTCCTTAACGACCTAGACGGAGCTACGTGCATCTGGGAAACACCATCCCGTCATCGCCCTATCATCCGTCCAAGTCAAACATATTTTCAATTATTATTCAGAGGTTATTCTTTTCAGATTTTAGCCCATCCATCCGTATTACACTAGTTTTAAACCGATAGCTCCATCTATCGGATTTTTCTAGGTCTAGAATAAGCATGGCTAAGCATTCGGTAAAATAAAAGTATCCCAAAGTCCTTAACCAGGGGTGACAAGGTATAAACATGGAATCAATAACCAAGGAATGGAAATGCATACAATTGGGTAATATAAACTCTACCCATTTTTCCCATTTTAACAAGACCGAAACATGCATATAGATATTTCCTTCGCAAACAAATCAATTTATGGAAAGTATAGGTTCAATATGCTTAGATGCTTGCTCTAGATGCTTGCCTTGCTGCAGAGAAGGTTCACACTCAACCTCTGGATTAGTTTCCTCGTACTCCGAAATCTCCGAATCTACCGAGAAAAGGCAAATATGCAAATAAGAATCAATTAAAGATGCTTATGCAAAAATGATCAATAAATGCTGAGATAAATACAGTAGGTAGGCCACATTTTAAAGTGAATTTTAGTGAAAGAATCACCTCAAAATCTTTTACAGTTTATGAGTTACACAAATAACAAGATGAAAATGCTGAAAATGGCAGTTTGGTAATTATTTATATTGTAACCTCAAGTCATTATAGTTAACTGACATTTTCTATTAAAATTTCGAGAAGGCATGTATTTTTATATCAAAGGGCATAACCTACTGGTTCTAACAAAATTCAGTTTACTTAAATTTGATTTAAAAAGATTTAGATATGAATTTTACAAGTTTATCAAAAAGAAGGTTAGAAAATACTTTAGGCCTATTCTTTGGGAGGTAGTTTTGTCCAATACAAATTATTCACAGAAAGGTTACAATTTTATGAGTTAACCAAAAGTGGTTTCACATTTTTAGCAATTTGGATGAATTTTCTAGAATTTATAAATTTCTAGGTTATAAAGAGGTATATAAAAGATGTCTCCATTTTTAGAGAAAAATCCTACACAGAAGTTGTCACTTTTTTATTTACAAAATTAAAGAGAACATTTTTATGGATCCAGAGAAATTTGGTTCACCTCAAAAAGGAGTTATAATGGATTTTATTGAAATATTTCAAATTCCTAGGCACAAAATAAGTTATTATTGCTTCTTTAATTTCTACAGGTAGTTTCTGTACAGAAGTGGTATTATTTTATTTGACAGTATTAAAGTTCACAAATTTATAGAGTTAACAAAATTGGTTTCACTCAAAAATGAGTTGAGATGAGAAAGTTATGGATTTACAATGTTTACATATTTTTCTGTTGGAAATTAAATCAGTTAATCATTTTTCTAATTCTCTCTCCTTTTCTTATTTCTCTTCCAGTCCGGGCCCATCTGTCAGCGGCGCAAAACAGAGGAGGCCGAGGCTGGCTGGGGCTGCTGGCTTTGTTCGCCGGCGTCGGCGGCGAACGGCGGCGCGGCTAGGGTCGCGTCCAAAAGATAAAAGAAAGAGGGAGGTGAGGTGAACACGTCGGTGGTGGTCTTGTGACCGACGGTGGCCGGAACTCGCGGTGGCGAGCTCCAGCGGCGGATGCTCTCGGGCGTATGGTGCATATAGCCTTGCAGGTATTTTTTTCGAGAGAGTGAGGTATGCAGAAGTGCTAGGGGTTCCCAAGAAGCTCACCAAGCGATTACTCGAGGCGAAGGAACACTGGACAGTGGTGGCGACGGTGGAAATAATCCGGCGGCGGCGGAAATCTTCGGGCTCACGTCGGCAGCTCGCTCCCGTTGATCTGAGACCAAGATAAGGCGTCTATGACGTTAGGGACCTCCTAGGGATGGTGAGAGAGTGAGGAATCGGCCTGAGGCTCACCGGAGAGGACAAATTGGCGGTGGCTTAGCTCGGCCGGAGACAAGGAAGACGACGGCCGATCTCTGCGCTCAGTTGACGACTCTTGCGATTTCTTGGGGCGTCACCTGTCCTGGTACTGAGGTAACGACGCTGGCAAGCTGGCTCGGTCGGGCTTGCTTCGAGGTGGCCGGAACGGCGGCAGTGGCACGGCGGCGGTCCTGCGGGACAGAGGCAGTGCACGGCGGCGACGCGGCTGCTTCGGCCGACGGTTCCTAGGGCAAGGTAATGCGAAAATGGAACGATTAGGAGTTGTAGATCATGTTCTGGAGGTTTAGAAAGGATGGAGCTCACCGGCGTTGGCCCGGGACCGATCGAGCACTGCCGGCAGAGGAGCAGATGGGCTTGCCGGCGGCGATCCTTGGTGTCTCAGTCGGTTTTCTCGGTGGGAATGTGGAGAGGAAGAAGAGAGGAGTTCTCTGGTGAATTTTGGAGTGAAATGGTCGAGGTCTCCAAGGGTGTGCTGTCCAGGGCTTGCTCTGTGAGCTGGGAAGGAGGAAGAAGGAGGCAGTGACACGTTTGCAAGGCAGCTGCTGAGTTGTATCCATTGCACGCAGTCAAGGTGGGGTCCCACATGTAAGACAATATTTTTTCCACACATTTTTGGCTCACTTTAGTCTATGAGTTGTGGGCCCTTGTAGTGATGTTCTATGGCAAGAGAGAAGTATGGCTAGGACTTTGGGTGAAACACACTGTCCCATGTTGTGCTATGGTTGACAAGTGGGCCAGGGTCTTGTGGGTCCCACTTGTAAGTGAGAAATGAGAGGAGAAGTCTCTAGAGGCTAAGTTTTGTGAGCTGTCCAACATGCAGTCTTTGCATCACTGTTTCGTTAAGTTAATTAGGAGCATAAATTAGGGGAAAATTACTGGAGGTAGAGGAAGATGTGTTTAACCTTCTGGCCAAATTTCATGGTTAGAAGAGGTCTGGTTAATCTGTGGTGAAATTGCAAAGTAGGCAGGCTGGTCCAGTTTTTCTGCTGTACATTTTATATCCCTAGGGCTTTGCTCTTATTATTTTATGTAGTTCCTTTGGGAATTAAATTGTGCCAAAACTAATGGTGGTAGGGTTTATGTTGGCACATACTTTGGAAAAAGGGATCTGTCTAATTAGTCTCCATTTCCATTTGGTGAATTTTAGAATTATACCCATTCATTTTCAGCTAGCTCCCTAGTCTAGCTGATTTGAGAGATTTTATTGAGGTACTTATTGAAGTGATAAAATCATGTAAAATTTACAGTGGATTAATTAGGTGAGATAATGTTTACAGGAATTTTTCCATGATTTTATGTGCAACCAAACATCTTTAGAAAATCCTCAGACTACACAAATGCATAGGTCAAGGAAAAGGATCCAGGCTGAAACCTGTTTGAATTTTTAAAAGGTCTAAACTAATGAAAAAAATTCTGGAAATATTATATTAATTCATGATAAGTAAACTAGTATTTGAATAAATTATTTCCCACATATTCTTCTGTTCAATTTGATGCACTATTTGGTAGTATTTTGTTTTTGCCGATTAGGGTTTTACTATTCATCTAGAACAAACTGGTACTGATCTATTTAATTGAGATGCTCCCAGAAGGGATAAAATTATGAAATATTTACAGGGGCTTACTCACATCACCTGACATGTTTAGGAATTTTTCTAGGATTTTTAGATATACAGAACTTGGGAAGTAAAAACTAGCACAAAGGAAAGGATTAGCTAGGGCTTAATTTAATTTGAGTTACATGAAAGATGATTCAACATTTAATTAGAAAAGACATTGATGGTTCTAGGAAACTTAATAATGACCTTATTAGATTGGGGATGTTACAATCCGCACCAAATTTCGCCTTTCGCTTCGCTAGGGTTCGCCGCTGCTCGCTGTTGCCCACATGAACTCGGGCGATTCCGATCTTCTTTGTCTATTTGTTGACGCTGAAAACCGCCGGGTGTGCCAAAAAGCTTACTGACGATCTGGTTTGGCGCCTAAAGACACGCGAAGGCCTGGGAGATCTGCTTAGTCCAGTGCAGGTCCTAAAAATGATTTGAGGTTCGTAGGCGCGGTGCCAGTCAATTTGACCCCGCAATTGATAAGGAGATGAAGAAATTTGATCACTGATCCAATCGGCCAGTAAGCCGATACGGATTCCTTCCAGCCGATCGCCGCGTCCACTATGCTCGTGCCCGGGCCCTCGCCTGTACTCACGCCGGGTCTCGTGCTCGGGTTCTCGCTCCCGGGTCTCGCTGTGCTCGTGCCGGGTCAGCAGCAAACTGCACATCGCTATCGGCCGATACGGACTGATGTAGCTCCTTGTAGCCGATGGCCGATGGCCACCTGTGTATCGGCTAGGAAACCGATAACGCTATAAGCAAATAGATAAGCTGTCAGCATAACACGTGCATCGGCTAGAAGCCGATGATAAAATAGATAGACAAGAATAGTAAGCTAGCCAACTGCAAAGAAACACATATGTCATCGGCTAGAAAAACCGATGATAATATAGATGACCAAAATAGTAAGATAATACAGTCGGCTTTATAGAAAGATAAATCCTATCGCTAAGCACTCCGATAGAACGTCGCATATACACCGATCGGCTCGACAAGGATAAAATCTATTATTATCGATCTAGTAGTTCAGACCTATTGATGCAGCACAGATCGATATAGTAAAGGAACCTCAACAAGCGATAGACCTAATGCAACTGTGATGTAATAAGATAACTTACCGGCTATACATTCCGATAAGACGCTTGCGCAAAAACCATCAACCTAGAGGAACGATTTATCGCTGGCAGTTCAGTAGGTCGGACCCAACCGATGCAGCACGAACTGATGATAAATCGCCCCCAGTAAACTGATAAGTCTACGCACGCGTGATTGTGGTATACCTGATCGGCCTAAGAGGTCGGACCGAACGATGCAGCCGTAGATAGGGCAGATACACCTGGGTAAGGTGACGAGTCTTACCCTCTCGCAGGAGTTCGGACCAACCGATTGCAGCCCCCTGCTCGAGAAGCAAGAACCCGTCGAAGGGTGGCGATGCGCGAGTTTAATTGATCGAGAGATGATTTACAAGGTACCCGGCATACGTATATATACCCCCGAGTTATTACAGTCCTAATAGGAACGGCACATGATTTCCTATCTATAAAAAGGAAAACTAACAAGCCCTGATCGGATACGACATTAGGTTTCCTAAAAATTATCAAAACTACCTAATTAATAGATAACGGTAATTACTGCCATACTGTGGTCTTCTTGGTCTCTTCCAAACTCGGTCTCCTCTGGATCAATCTTCACCGGTCATCTGTGATTTCTCTTAACCGAATCTGCTAAAGACCCGTGCCACAATTTTGGCGTTAACACATGCCCCCAATTTCCGGAGTTTGTTATCAAACTTCGAAAATTCTTCTGTTTGGGCCTCAATATTCTTTCCTGGCCTCTTGAAAATTGGCTTTCATGAGCTGATACCTTTTTACTAGGTGTGCTAGCTCTTGAATCTTCTGATGAAAATCTTCTTTGATCAGAGCCACCAAACCCTTGGAATGCTAACTCGGCCAGCTGTTGCATCATCCAGACTTAAACTATAACATCGGCTTCTAACATCACGACGCTGGAATATATTCTGCGACTAACTCCTCTGGCTTCTGTATTACCGATGTTAAATCTATCAAACTCATCTCCTGACTTCCTATAAAGAAATACTTGTGGAATTGCTTTTCTAGATCGGCCAACCTCGAACTGAGTTTAGTGGCCAATGAAGAAAACCATGTAAAGGCCGATCCAGATAATGATACGGAAAGAGTCTAACTCTCAAAGCTTCTACAGCGATGCCTCTCCACATTGAGCCAAGAATCGGCTGACATGTTCCACTGTAGATACATCATCTTGCCCTGAGAATTTGGAGAAGTCTGGTACTCTGTATCGGCGCGGCAACGGAGCTCTATCAAACCAATCTGGATATGGAGGCCGATACATAAATATTTCCTCCTTCGGTCTTAGACCGAATTGCTCTCTCATCACCTCTATGATTCTTTGCTGATAAATCTTCTTCTCTTGGATCTTCGTCGTAATAACGCAGAGGTGGAGTTGGTAGCCGATTCTGATTCTGATATTCCCTCTGATAATTGTATTCAGGAACAGCCTCTGAATAACTCTGCTGATGCCCCCCAGGTATTTGAATCGGCTCCACTGCCTTCTTGATCAAGCTTTGTAATGTGTTCATCAATATCCCAGATTGATCGGTCAACGCATGATGAACTGCTTCATTAAACATGTCTTGGATCGGCTTTTGTGAACTTGCAGACGATGTACGGCTCGATTCACCAACCAGAACAGGCTTTGGAAATTGGGACTTTTGAATCGGCCCTTGATCTGTCATACCGAAGGATTCCAGACAAAGCTTCTAAAATTCAGCAATATTCTGCTCCACTTGTTGTCTCTGTTCTTCGGTCAAGTCTTCCATTGTAACTGGGATTATGTTGTCTGTGCTGACCTCTTCTCCAGCCATGTTGAAGTTCTGTGTCCCACCGGGCGTGCCAAAAACGTGTTGACGCCGAAAACTGCCGGGTGTGCCAAAAAGCTTACTGACGATCTGGTTCGGCGCCTAGAGACACGCGAAGGCCTGGGAGATCTGCTTAGCTCCAGTGCAGGTCCTAAAATATTTGAGGTTCGTAGGCGTGCCAGTCAATTTGACCCCGCAATTGACAAGGAGATGAAGAAATTTGATTACTGATCCAATCGGCCAGTAAGCCGATACGGATTCCTTCCAGCCGATCGCCGCTATGCTCGTGCCCGGGCCCTCGCCTGTACTCACGCCCGGGTCTCGTGCTCGGGTTCTCGCTCCCGGGTCCTCGCTTGTGCTCGTGCCCGGGTCAGCAGCAACTGCACATCGGCTATCGGCCGATACGGACTGATGTAGGCTCCTTGTAGCCGATGGCCGATGGCACCTGTGTATCGGCTAGGAAACCGATAACGCTATAAACAAATAGATAAGCTATCAGCATAACACGTGCATCGGCTAGAAGCCGATATAAAATAGATAGACAGAATAGTAAGCTAGCCGACTGCCAAAGAAACACATGTGCATCGGCTAGAAAACCGATGATAATATAGATGACCAAAATAGTTAAAGATAATACAGTCGGCTTTATAGAAAGATAAACCTATCGGCTAAGCACTCCGATAGAACGTCGCATATACACCGATCGGCTCGACAAGGATAAACTCTATTATTATCGATCTAGTAGTTCAGACCTAACTGATGCAGCACAGATCGATAATAATAAAGGAACCTCAACAAGCCGATAGACCTAATGCAACTGTGATGTAATAAGATAACTTACCGGCTATACATTCCGATAAGACGCTTGCGCAAAAACCATCAACCTAGCAGGAACGATTTATCGCTGGCAGTTCAGTAGGTCGGACCCAACCGATGCAGCACAAACTGATGATAAATCGCCCCCAGTAAACTGATAAGGTCTACGCACGCGTGATGTGGTATACCTGATCGGCCTAAGAGGTCGGACCGAACCGATGCAGCCGTAGACAGGGCAGATACACCTGGGTAAGGGGTGACGAGTCTTACCCTCTCGCAGGAGTTCGGACCTAACCGATGCAGCCCCGCTCGAGAAGCAAGAACCCATCGAAAGGGTGGCGATGCGCCGAAGTTTAATTGATCGAGAGATGATTTACAAGGTACCCGGGCATACATATATATACCCCGAGTTATTACAGTCCTAATAGGACACGGCACATGAATTTCCTATCTATAAAAGGAAAACTAACAAGCCCTGATCGGATACGAGATTAGGTTTCCTAAAAATTATCAAAACTACCTAATTAATAGATAAGGTAATTTAACTGCCATACTGTGGTTTCTGGTCTCTTCCCAAACTCGGTCTCCTCTGGATCAATCTTCACCGGTCATCTGTGATTTTCTCTTAACCGAATCTGCTAAAGACCCGTGCCAAATTTTGGCGTTAACACTATTCCAAGCCACCAATCGCATTTCCCCCAAACTTCTCCGCCCCCAAGCATGTCGAATGCTTCAGATTCTGTGGGTGCGTCGGAGAATGCCTGGCCGACTTCGGATTGCGGCGCGGTGAAGCTGAAGCTGCTAGAGAGTCAACTGAAATTGCAAAGCCAGGAGGTGATTCATTGGCGGCCGGGTAAGGGTGAGTCGGTTCCAAATCCTCGATCCGGCGAGACCGTAGTATTTGCCTCTTTTTTCGACCGAGGCCTGTGCCTTCCCTCTTCTGCATTCTTCCACCACATCCTTGACTTCTACGGATAGTTGGTGAATTTGAATCCCAACTCGATCCTTTAAATCTCCATATTTGTGACTCTCTGCGAATGTTTCTTGGGCGTGGAACCCCACTTCAACTTCTTTAGGCATTTGTTCCATATTAAACCCCCAGCCCTCCAAGAGTAACATCCAAGTGATTGGGGGCTGGTCTTCAGCTAAGAGCGAGAGGAGAAAACATACATCATCTTCATCTTTGAATCTTCCTTGAAAGGTTGGTACAAGAGTGGTTCTATTGTTCAGATCTGACACCCTCCTTGCGTCCATTTACCGGCTTGCCACCAGTGGTTTCACCAAATTGGTCAGCAGATCCAACCTTTTGAGAGATGGGCCAAGTGCATCAATTGTTTGGCGAATTGGATAGCTTCAAGAAAGCCGGCCTGACCGGACCTTGTGGCCAGGCGTTTTCTGACTCGGCGCATATCCAGCCACTGATGCTGAGAAGCGCGTTCGGCTTGGATTACTTGGGAAAATACGACCTTGATCGAGTCAGCCATGAGTCGGCCAACAAGCAGAAAGTGACCGAAACCTGTTTGGTTATTTTCTCCAGCGGGGTGTCGAGACCGAGGACGAGAAACGACGCATCGTGTCTTATAGCCACAATTGGCCCCGTCCCCAGGTACCCTCGTCTTTTTCTATAATGAATGCAGTGGACTTGTATATATGATTGCCCAGCATTGTGTGATATACTTTGTTGAATTCATTTGTAGTGGTGCGAGGAGTTTGATGATGACTCCTGCCCGTTGTCAGCCTCCAAGTCAAAGAAGAGACCGAGGAGTCCTTCTTGCTTGCGCCAACCCGACTCGAAGAGAGCGGGGAAAAGACCAGTCACGTATCGGGGCAAGAAGGCCGTGATGCCGAGTGCCGCGGCAGGAAGCCTGAGGATAAGGGACACAACCGGCGCAGCACCTAGGCCATCAAGTCAGGACCAGCGCAGCTGAGCCCTAACAGCGCGTCGAGCCCGTCAAAAGTGCCACCAAGTACGCGGCTGGGGCAAGCGCCGCCGAGTACCCAAGCGCCCGAGCCGGCCATACTGCAAATGAGAATGACTCGGGAAAGAACGCCACCACCGATTGCCACGCCGACTAGCTCGACAGCCGGTCACAGCGCGCCGTCGGGGCCTGGATCACCCAGTGGGAAACTTAAGTTCTCCAAGAGGTGAGCTGTGTTGGATCTTCTGGAATTCTTGTCCGCTGTAACAATGTTTTAATATCTGACTTGTTATGCAGGAAACACATCGATATCGATCTTAAGGAGACCGCACTGGCCGCTCCGATTGTTGAGCTTGCCCTAGCCGAGCCGGCACCCGCGAGCGTGCCTGCCGAGTCAGAGGCCGTCCCAGTCACAGAGACCGAGATGGTCCCGATTGCAGGGCCACCGCGCCGTCGACGTAAGGGGCGGTTGCCGAAGCTGCCAAACCCAGGCCCCGAACCAATGCCTGTCGTTGAAGCCTTTGCCGGAGCCCCCGAGTCAGCTCCCGAGGTCGCAAGGGCCGCGAGGTAGGGGCCAGGACTTCCATCGCCGTCATGGTCGTTGTCGTCGTCGGTCGCTGGCATCATGTCGTGCGCCTGAATTGCCGAACCTCCCCAGGATTGAAGCGCCACCGCGTAAATTTGTCAGGACATTCCGGTGGACGGCGCCCAATGGGACCGTGAAAAGGTACAAACATGACAAGACCGTGGTGAAAAAGGAGCTTGAGAACTTGCTCCAGGCCATGATTACCGCCTCCCAGGGATTTAGGTGTCGACTTCGTTGTGGTGGAGTCTTGATAATCTTCCTTGTGCATGCGTTCTGTCAACTAATTCTGCTTTGACTTGCTTTTCTCAGAAGCTCGTCGACCGCGCCGAGAAGATGAACGAGGTCCTGACCGAGGTCGCCCCTCACCTCTAGGAATTGGACCAGCTTCGGGAGCTGAAGGCCACGTTGGAGAGGCGGGAGACTTGGCTGAGGGATGCCGTCGCTCAGCTCAGGACCGAAAAGTGGGACCAAGCCAAGAAGATCAAAGGTAAGTTCCCCGCATAAACCTTCCTAACCAAGCCCTTGTTGTGATTCCTCTAGCTATGCTGTCTCCCGACTGCCTAGTTGCGTCCTGACTACCATGCTGAGTACTTGACTGTTTTGATGTGCAGCCCTCGAAGCCGAGTTGGAGGCCCGAGCAGAGGAAAAAGTCTGGCTGGAGGAGGCTGAGAGAGCCAGGGCCGAGCTTGAAAGAAGCGAGGCCAGTCTGACAAAGGCCAATGCCGAGCTCGAGCAATAGAAGGCTGATCTGAAGAAGGCCGCCGCCAAGCTCGAGGATGAAAAAGACGAACTGGAGAAGGCCGCAGCCAAGTGGGGGGCCGACTACAAAAGTAAGCCTCCGCCCTGACAGTGACTTTAACCAATCCATTTATTGCTCCGTCTGCCGTTTTGCCTAACGAGTTTACTCGTCGATGAACTTGGGCAGCTGCAAGAGTCAATTCCAGGCCAATTTGAGGCTTACAGAGAGGAGATAAGATTATCCAGTGGTCACGGGAGGCTCTCTATGCTCGTGAAAGGGTCCCTGACCTTTATAGATCTGCCCCGTGGGAACCAGCTGCACAGGATCCCCTAGGTAGAGGCGTGCCTTGAAGATGCACGAGTGCCCTGAAGAGGTACTCGGATGAGCGTGTTATTGCCAGCGTGGCCCAGAGCCTGGTGATGACCAAATCCATCTACCTAAAGGCAGACATTAAAGCCTCAGGGAGGGGTTTGCCGAGGAGCGATGCTTGTAACTCCTGAAAATCGCCTTAATTAAATTATCATGGAAAATAGAAATACAAGAATTTTACTAGAAAATATTGCTTGAGAAAAGAGTTTGAATAAATTTGAAATTTTCAATATTAAAAATCCCGAGTTTAAATCTTAAATAAATACTTGGATGCTTTATATTCCAAGGGTTTTGTCGGTAGTATTTTTAAGTATTTGAGTATTTATAATAATAAATTCTTCATGTTTCATGGTGGCATTTACTTCTGGTAAATTCCTCGTGATTTAATAAACTCTCTGAAATTGTCTCGGATTTTTCGGAGCTACAGAATTAATTTTAATGCTATAAAGATCACGAAAGTAATTAAATAAATATAAAATAAATTCCTTTTCCTTTCCCCTATTTGGGTCGTTCCTAATTCAGTTCTTTGAAGTCTTCCCGTTCATCGTGAACTCTAACTTCCTTTTCTTCTAGGGTTTTGTGTCGTTCTCAGAACCTTAAAGTCACCTCGAAAACCTAAATTCGGAGTTACCGGATTTATTCATTTTTGAAACTCTAGAACTCTTTGGACTCCCAATCCGAGATCCTTTGTATTCGAAATATCTATATTTCCCTTTGAGATAAATCCCAGATATTCTCTTAAACCCCTTTTCTGTCAAAATAAATCCAAATCCCCCAATCGTCTGAGATTTCTTTCAAATTACGGTCCCGATAAAAACACCCTCGTGTCAATTCCCTAATCCTGAAATATTTTATTCAGAATATTCCATTTTCCTGTTCCCGAGAAAATATTCTAATTTCTCGCATCTCCAAAATATCCACATATTTTGGGAAGTTCAATTATCCCGATATATTCGAACTATTGATCTCCGCAAAATAATTTCGCAATTTTATCGGATTCCCCGGAATTATCGAGATTTCGGTTCCCCAAATATTTCTTGATAAAATTACACTTTGTTTCCTGAACCTCTCAGAGTATATTCCGTTTTCTAATCTCCTCTAAGTGTTCTCCGATTCTCCAATATATATATGTATGTAGGTATGTATATATATTCCGAGTACCGGAATATTCCCAAAATTCTGAATATTTCCACAATTTTGATTCGGAAATATTCCTCGAATTTATAAATTCTAATTTTCTGAATTTTAGAATTTTTCCTTGAAAACCCCTCTTTTTTCCTTTCTTTTTCCCCATCTTTTCTTTTATTTTCCTTTTATCCCTCTCTCTCTCCCCTGTTCATCTTTCTTCTCTGGTTTTCTCCGTCTCTCTGCATCTGCCATTGGAGGCCATGGCCGACCGAGCCCGCACCTCCCCAGGCTCGGCCCGCACCTTCCCCTTTCCCCCGGCCCCGGCCCGCTCTGCGCCGCGTGAGCCGCCGCCACCTCCCTGACCTGCTGCCGCTTCCTCGGCCTGCCTGTCGCGCTCGAGCCGCGGGCCCAACCCAGCGCCGCTGCCGCCGCCGCCGAATCCAGGTGCAGCCACCACCCGCCGACTGGCCCCCTATATATTTCACAACCGCCTCCTCGGTGCTCTAGCCGTGCCCTAGCCGCCGCGCCTCCCCAGCCGCGCCGCCGCGCATCGAGCTCGCCTTGCCGCGTCGCCTCGTCTTGCGCTGCCGCCGCCTCTGTTTGCCCGTGCGTCCAGAGCCGCCAGCAAGTGCCGTCGCCCTGTGCGCCGCCTCGCCAGGCCGCCGTCGCCCCTGCACGTGCCCCTGCCCGCCGTTCCGCCGCCACAGGAAGCCGCCGCCACCCTGCTCTGCTTCCCCCGAGCCACTGCCCTGCTTCCAGTGCCCCCCACGCCTGCAGGCCGCCCTGCTGCTCCAGCACCACCTTCACCGGGCAGCCCGTCGCCATCGTCGCCTCTGTGCCGAAGCCCGCAGCTGGTGAGCCATCCTCGTAGCCACCTCCCTCCTCCTCTGCCCGCCACCGACTGTTGTCGTCGTCGCCGGCATTACCTCTCTCCGCCGCTTGGACGACGTCGCCGTTGCCAGGTAGTCGTCGTCGTCGTCTATCGCCCGTGCGCCGTTGCTCTCCAGTACCGTCGTCGCCGCCCTCTGTCTTCCCCATCTGCCGCCGTTCACCTCTGCTCGTGCCTCCGCCGACTACCTTTGCCGCTGCGCCGGACACCGCCTCCTCCTGTCTTCCGGTTGAGGCCCCGAAGCTGCCGCCCCTCTTCCTCATCTCCTCCCACTCCGGCGCCCCTCGGCGTCTGCTGCCGTCCGTCGGTCCCGACGCCGATGCGCCCCTTCCCCGAAGTCGTCGCCACCTGCCGCCGAGGAGCCACCGTCGTCGCGTCGCCTTGCTGCATGCCGCGACGCCATGCCCGAGCCGCCAGCCGCTGTGCCTGCTTCGCACGCTGCCCCGTGCCGCCGCCGCTGCCAGACAGTCATCGCTGTCGTCATCTACACCGGCGCCTCGTCCTTTTCCCCTGTTCGTCGTTGTCGTCGCCGTCGGTTCCGCCATCGTCATCTCCTCCCCGGCGCTGCCGCTCGTTGTGCCCTGCCCTAGGCCGCCACCCCTGTTCCCGTGCGTCGCTGTCGTCTGGTCGTCAAATGCCGCCATCCTGAGCCGTCATCGCCTCGCCTGCCGCTGGCGAGCCTGCATGCCGGACTTGCACGCCACATCCCCTCCTCTCCACTCCAGGCCGACGACACCATTGCATTGCCCCGTCTCTCGTCGGTCTTGGCTTGCCAACGCATCACCGTCGTGGCACCATCAATCGCCGTTGTCATCGAACTCCCTAGCCATCGCCGGCGTGTCTCCCGTGCTGCGCCTTGGACGGCCGAGCTCGATTGGCTCCACGGCGTGCCACTGCTGCATGGACCCCGGCGAATATATCTTCAAGCCATCTCGGTCGTCAAACCTTTGAGACCTAATTCGGGCCGTCCAATCCACATAAAATTCTAAGCCGATCCCAGCCGTCGGGTTGTCTAGATCGAGTCTCCATCGTTGGATCCATATGTCGCAGTCCGGTACCACGTCAGCCCTATCCACCTCAGCAGTCCATCGGCCTCTCCTATTCCTAAATCCATGAACCAAATCCACCGTATGCCTGGTCACTGGCCATGAACCCTACATGTCAGCATTTATCCAAAATAATTGTTCTAATCCCAAAATCCAGTGAATATTCTAGAGAATATTCCTTTTTAATTCTTTTCGGAATTATTCTGAATTCAATCTTCCAAAAGCCGTATCTTTTCCATTTGAAGTCCGAATCGACCCGTTCCTCTTCCTAAATTCATCTAAAATTATAGTTTACTTGTTTATGTATTTTTATATACTGTTTATTTGAAGTTTCTTTGGATTTATTATCGTTTTGCGTGTAGTTGCGTACAATCGCCGATTCGGAAGACTGCGGAGTCTGCGGAAGAGTTCGGAAGAGTATTTGAAGACTTTTGCGATTGCAAGGCAAGTCACATGACAATCTCCTTGAGCATGTTGATCCCGTTTGTGAAAGCTATTTTATTTTAAAGTTATGTCATGAAATGCTTTAGAATGACATTATTACGGGTAATTATTTAATAGCCAATATCCCTTGATATTATGGCCAATTTTGTTATTGCATTATACCTTGATACCTTGGGTGAATAATACTGACTAGCTGGATGTTTAATTATTTATCTGGCTAGATTATTTAAGAGTTGCTTAGCCATGCCTAGAAACTATAGTGTCATTTTATGTGGGGAAAGTTAATGAATCACTTATCAATGATTAATGGACAATGGCTATCACGACCATGAGTCGTGGTTGATTAATTAAAATGTGACAACTAAAACTTGATTGATGGTGGGTTGTGAGTACCAGGGTTGAGAATGTTGCTAGCGGTACTCATGACAGTTAAGGACCGGTTCGCGGACTACTTGTTGCGAAGCAACACTCGTGCTAACAACAAGCCAGCATGGGTAATGGTAGGATCCAATGTGTAGTATGTTCAACTGGGGTCCACCATGGTGTGTTGTGGCTGTGTCAATAAGACCACCATGGCTGCGTCAATAAGTCCATGTCTTGGGCGTTGGATCGTTTCCCTGTTGGGGGCCTGATCAGCTCTTGCCGGAAACTGGTGGTCCAGCGGGTGGCTTCCTTGTTATGCGGATTACATGGAGGGTCCTATCACAATCTCTATTCGGGTACTTTCGAGTATCGCGATGCATGGCTGACATGATGTTGAGATTGTGTCTTGCGGGTAAATTGGTACACCTCTGGCCAGAGTAAAACTATTTGAATAGCTGTGCTCACGGTTAATGAGCGGCCTAGCAATGTTTCTGTGATTAGTCCCACACTATTTAATAATGATGATAAATGATGGAATATTGATAGCTCCTGTTTGGAGAGTTATGGTTTGGGCCTGAACTGCGTTGGAGCGTTGTTCAGAGATGGATTTAATGCTGATAATAATTAAACTATATGGTTTTCAATGATTTTAAATGTAAATGTTTTAAATGCTGTTTTATGCAAAATAAGCCATACTATGCCTTTCCTTTGGTATCTTGTTGCATTACATTGCATTCCCTAGTGTGGCTTGTTGAGTATGGTGGGTGATACTCAGTCTTGCATTATTGCAATCTTTAGAGTGAAGCTTTGTGTCACTACAAACTTCTAACCCTTGCGCAACGACGAGAAAACGTTGCAATAGGCCCAATTTGGTTGCAAAAGGTAGTTCTTGCCACCAAATCGCGTTCGTTGCCAATGGTTGCAAAAAGTCACGTTGCAATAAAAACTTGCAACCGTTGGTAGTTCGGCGTTGGAAGAGTTAGCTTTTCTTGCAACCATAGCTGTCCGTTGCCAAGCATGGCAATAGGGCGTTATCGCAACATTCACTGGCGTGGCAATACAAGCACTTGCCATGCTCGTCTTCATAGCAACAGGTGGTAAATGCAACGAGCGATAGCGTAGCAATAGAATTTTGTTGCCACGCTAGAATTTTGTTGCCTAAGGTGTTGTTGCCATGACCGTTATGCCGTGGCAAGTAAACCATTTGCCACGCAATTTTATTCGTTGCGGGAGATTAATTGTTATTGCAACAATAGTAATGTCGTGGCAATACTTATTTTGCAACGTAAATAAGTCTGTTGCCATAGAGCATATTGCCACGCATCACGGCTCGTAGGCATAGCTTTTATTGCAACGCTAGTAACATTTAATTTTGGTTTAATAAATCATCATTGCAAATCAATAAACCATAACAAAAGCAATTGCACTCACATATATTAAATATAATCAATCATTCAATATGTTGCCAAACCATGGAAATAGTAGCTAAAATCATAAACGAGTGTACAGTTCACTCATTATTTGACAACTTTTTAAAAACTTCCTAACATCTTGCAGCACTCGAGAGTTTCCTAGCAGCCCAACATGTCATCGCCTCGGCTATGTCCTCGCTTGATTATGAGCCTTCCACTGAAACCTTGTCCACCTACTGCCAAAAGAATAAGATTGGGATATTAGAACAATATTAAGTTTACTAATTCTTGCACAAAATGTAACGAGATTCAGATATAACATGGTTCTAATTAATCAAAACTATGGAAACAGTGATGTACATATAATCAGTTTGCTATCAAATTCTCTGAATTTTTAAGGCAGCAGCAGTACAGTTGATTAGAAAAATCATAACTAGAGTTCTAGACAACAAAAAATTATATTCTTTAACAATAAGGAAAGCCCATGAAATTCTCTACATCTTTCTAGTTATTTGTTAATAATTTCTGCAGTTATCATGGTCGAAAAACACAAACGCCCACTGCTGTTCAGAGCAAGGTCAAAACCTGACGGCTACTTACAAAAATTCATAACTCCCAATTCTCCAGGGCTAAAATCATGACATTTAATGATGACAAACATCTCTAAAACCCTCTACAACTTTGGTATTATCAAGTATCACAGAAAGGTAAATTACTACTCGGAACAATTCACCCAATCAAAACTGCAAAAGCTGCAGTTTTCAGCACGTATGTTAAATGTATTTCCTACATTTCCTAGTTCTACAAGGAAGGTCACGATATTAGAACAATATTAAGTTTACTAATTCTTGCACAAAATGTAAAGAGATTCGATATAACATGGTTCTAATTAATCAAACTATTGAAACAGTTATGTACATATAATCAGTTTGCTATCAAATTCTTTGAATTTTTAAGGCAGCAGCAGTACAGTTGATTAGAAAAAATCATAACTAGAGTTCTAGACAACAAAAATTTATATTCTTTACAATACGGAAAGCCATGAAATTCTCTACATCTTTCTAGTTATTGTTAAATAAGATTCTGCAGATATTATGGTCGAAAAACACAAACGCCACTACTGTTCGAGCAAGGTCAAAACCTGACCGGCTACTTACAAAATTCATAACTCCCATTCTCCAGGGCTAAAATCATGACCTTTCATGATGACAAACATCTCTAAACCCTCTACAACTTTGGTATTATCAAGTATCACAGAAAAGGTAAATTACTACTCTGAACAATTCACCCAATCAAAACTGCACAAGCTGCAGTTTTCAGCACGTATGTTAAATGTATTTTCTACATTTCCTAGTTCTACAAGGAAGGTCACATTTGATAAAATTTCAGCAAATGATGCAAGAATTTAGATTCCAATTAGCTGATAACATATTGCAGTAGTTACCTTCCTCCTTTTGGTGCTTGTTTGCTTGTTTTTCTGCTTGTGTGCTTGAGCCACCGATGTGTGAGGAAAAGGCAAAGAACTTGGTACAGTAACAACAGAGAAGATGACCAATGGCACAACCTCGTCCGTGGCAACGTCAGGTCACCAGGGCAATGACTTGCCTGCAATCTAGCACATATCCTATTCCACCGCTCGTACAAATACTCATTGTAACTTTCAGGTTTCATTCAGTTAGCTTTTGCTCATTTGACCTGACATGAAAGGTTCATAGCATTGAACCATTACTACAACAATATTCACAGGGCAAATCCACACCCCTCTGCTGCTAATCAATCGACAAGGAAACTGCTGTGGTGGGAATAAACATGAATCTAATAAACTAGATTAAACAAATAATGTACCTGGGGTTATATTGACAAGGAAACCCATGTTCGTCTTCAGTTTCGAGGGCGGCTTCAGTATATTGATGTCGATGGGCGCCCATGTTCCCTGTCCCTGTCGTCATAGTTATTAGGACCGGACCGGACATTGAACTGGCAAGACCATCGGTTCATTGGTTCACTGGTCCAACCGTTAAGAACCGGTTGAACCGCTGGTTCAATAGTTTTAGACCAGATGAATTGAACCGGTACATAAGTTCTTACTTCATAATTCAAATTTAACAAACGGTCTGATACTCCCACAAGAGTCTTAATTACTGCATATACAAGAATAAGATTAATGGAGAAGTTAGAAAAGATTCTTTTTTTTGTTTAGAGTTGGTGGAAACAAGAACTCATCTTCTACATACACTTACTTATCATCCTAGAAAATGGAGGGATTAAGGACATTGTCATCTTCTACATACACTCACTAATCATCCTAGAAAGTTTGAGTACTAACCGTTACCCATGTGCCATGGTAGGTGGGAGATGGCGCGCCGTTCAGCGTCAATCAAGGCGGCTGCTGCTGCTGCTACTGCCGCCTGTGCCTGCGACTCTTGCGCCTGGGCCTCCGAGGCCGTGCGCCTGCGCCGCTGCCTCCGCCGCCTCCTACGCCTGCGCCTTCGCGGCCATGCGCCTGCACCACTGCCTCCGCCGCTGCCACCTGCGCTTGCGCCTCCTGCACCTGCACCTCGTGTGCCTCCGCGGCCCTGCCTCCGCGGCCGCCGCCGTGCACCTGCGCCGCTGCCTCTGCCGCTGCTGCCTGCGCCTGCGCCTCCTGTGCCTGCCGCCGCTGCGCCTACGGTGCGCCTCCACCCCCTACCTCCGCGGCCGCCGCGTGCGCCTGCGCCTCTGCCGCCGCCGCCGCTGCCGTGCGCCTGCGCCGCCGATGGGGATCGATTCAATCGATTTAGGCCCAAGGCAGAGAGCAGCACAGGCAAGGCAACCCTAAAAAAACATTTACAATTTTGCCCATACTATCAGTGTGTGATCCAAAAAAAAAGAGGGGGTAACATGGTCTACAAACAAAAACCGACCGGTTCTAATAAACGGCCGGTCGCACGGTTCCGTAAAAACCGCCCGATTCACCGGTTTTTACCGTTCGATTGCACGGACGGTCTTTTAAGTGAACCGAGCCGGTATAGTCTCTGGTTCGTCTTTTACCGGTCCAACGCCGGTCCGGTCCGGTCTAATACTATGCTGTGTTGATGCCTGCTTGCTAGTATGAACGTTGACGGACGAGCGCCGGCCAGAGACGAGATAACATGGAGCGTCGCCACGGGCACGGCCCTACTCGTCGATGAGCAGTAAGGAACTAGGGCACCAAGATGCCGTTGCTGCAGGAATTCAGGGCAGTGACGACTACGATTGCACTGGGGGACGCGCCACGACGACACACGAACGAAGGGGGGGGGGGGGCTGGGGGGGGGGGGGGGGGGGATTGCAGGCGACCACCCGAGGCCGCGACCACGTTGCTAGCTGTAGGGACGAGGGCCTTGACCACGCTGCTCGTAGGGACGGCGCACGGGGAAGAGAGGCCGCGACGGGGGATCAGAAGCCACGACGCACGTGGAACAAGCAGCGACGGGGATGAGAGAGACCGCAACCGTACGTGATAGTAATTAGCAGTTAGATCTTTTCAATACACATAACGGGTCTCATTAATTTTTGGTATAGCTAGCTATTAGAAACACAAAATACATGGTCTAATGTAGGTGCCTATCTTCTTAACTCTGAGGGTCTCAGGTTCGAACTTGCTGGTGGTGTTTTTTTTAATTTTTTATGTTACCATTAAAGTGCGAGAACCTTTAACGTATTGCAACGATGTAATTTTTCGTTGGTATATGTAAACCTTTCGTTTGGTCCGCGACTGTACAAATTGCCATTTCACATTATATAGTCCGGACCATCCTCACCCTGTTTCGGATGATCCGCACTGTACAATTGTTGCATTTCACATTATATAGTCCGACCTTCCTCCCCTGTTCGGCCGTCGGACTATACAATTGCATCAGAAGTGCGTACAGCGACAACCCGATCCATTGCTACCGCAGAGGTTTTCAGAGGAATTCCGCTTACAAAGTGGGCCGCAGCTAAGCAACTCAAGAAGGACCTATCAGTACATATGCACGGCTATGTAAAGAGAACAATTTAGCAAACAATGATAAATTATATATTACTATATAGTTATCTTCATTATTATAAATAAATATTTTACCATGTTAATCTCATTTATGCTGATAAGTACTTTTATCGCAATAGCAACACAAGGGCATCAAAACTATTCATGATTGATCTAGCCACATGCAAAGCATTTGACAGCATAAGCCACTAATAGATACCCCATGTATGAACTGTCTATTTTGGGTTTATGCCAGTTTCAGCTTCTGTATAGATGGACCCTGTCTCTCTACTGGTACTGGCCCTAATGTAGGGCTATCTTCTTAACTTGCTAGGTTCAGGTTCGACTTGCTGGTGGTGATTTTTTTTAATTTTTATGTTAACCATTAAGTGGAAACTTTAGGTATTGCAACGTGTAATTTTTGTTGCTATATGTACAACCTTTTTGAACGAACGAAACTATTAAATCAACGAAACTACTTGTTGCACCTTGTTATTGCAGACGATTTATTTTTTTCGTTGTATATTGTACCACTTTTTGCACCAAGTGACTATATATAACGACAATCGTTTCGACATGACGGGCTATTGCAACATCTATAATAGATTTGGCTATCACCTGTATTGCAACGACATAACTTGCCGCACGCAAAATCCAAATGTGGCACAGGAATGACTTATTGCAACATTCAATAATTTGTTGCCGATACACTTACTTTTCGCAACGATCGGCCCTACTTTAGGGCCACAACAATCTTCGTGGCAAAATCCAATCTATCGCAACCAAAAGTGAAAATCGTTGCGATAAACAAGACCTTGTTGCAACGCAAATCTCGCTGTTGCGACAAATAAAGCGTGGCATAAGGGTTAGAAGTTAGTAGTGTGTGGAGGAGAAGTTTGGTGTTTGGCTCATACCCCAATTGAGCTGCCTGTGGCTTGGAGCTGAAGCTACGCTAGTTGCCATTTCACTGCTATTTCTTCTGTGTGAGGATTAAGTGTCTCTGTTGTAAGTATTTATTGTTATTTCATATTTGGTTATGTTTATCAAATTGTCAATTTATGTACCTCGGCTGATTGCTGGACGAGGATTTATTGCACAAATTAGCTTTGGAAATTATGGTGAATTTCTGGGCGTGACAACGCCTGAGGAGGCTCTGGAGCTGATAGCTGGGGCAAGGCCGACTGCGGAGATAATCACCCGAGACCTAGGTCTGTAAGAGCAATATATCATGTAGTCGGTATGCAGAAACTTTTGTGAGTACATGTGTAAATATATGTGCAATGCCGCCAAGCCCTAAGTTGTTACTCAGTTGTCATTAGTTTTACCCGACTATATGGTCTACGCCGAGTTAGTCTATAGGAACTTAACAAAAATCGTTCACCAGAAAGCTGTACTCGGGCAAACGTAATAAAGTCATAGCAAAACTTCATAACTTAAGTAATATAGGCTCGTATGTTATTGACAAAGCACATATGATACATGTAGCCCCCAACTCACTATTCGGTTGGGACAAGCGGTGTAGTGAGTCAAGAAAGAACTGTACACATGGAAAAAATATAAAACTCAGGTATAGAAAGGACGTAGCTGTTCTATATTCCATGAGTTGCTGATAAGGGCACCGTCTTCGGTCTTCAGTCGGTAGGCGCCTAGCCGCGTGACCTCGGCTATAATGAACGGCCCTTCCCAGATTGGGGATAATTTGTGCCTGTCTTTGGTGGTTTGTATTTTCCTTAAGACAAGATCTCCGACCAAAAAGGCACGGCCATGGACATTGCGATCGTGGTAGCAACGTAGACTTTGTAGATACCTTGCCGACTGGATTGTTGCGATGTCCCTTGCTTCTTCCAGCTGATCTAATTCGACCAGTCGGGTATTATTGGAGATGTCTTCTGAGTAAGCCCGAACTCGCGGAGAGCCAAACTGTAACTCGGTAGGTAGCATAGCCTCGACACCGTAGCCCAGGAAGAAAGGGGATTGCCCTATTGCCCGACTAACCGTGGTTCTGAGGAGACCAGAGAATAGATGGGGAGTTCTTGTACCCACCGGCCCGCATATGGTTGTAGTCGGTCAAATATCCTGGCTTTGATACCTTGTAAGACCATACCGTTGGCTCGTTCAACATGTCCGTTGCTCCGCGGGTGTGCCACAGATGCGTAGCAGATCTTGATGCCGAACTCTTCACAGAAGTCTTGGAATACGCCACCCGTGAATTGAGTACCGTTGTCGGTGATGACGCGGTTAGGGGCCCCGAATCGGTATAGTATACTCATGATGAAGTCCTTTGCTCGTGCCACTGTTATTGTTGCAACGGGTTTGGCCTCAATCCACTTGGTGAATTTGTCGACTGTGATGAAGAGATGTGTGAACCCTCCTAGCGCTTTCTTGAAAGGCCCGACCATGTCGAGCCCCCATACTGCGAATGGCCAAGAAATAGGGATAGTTTGGAGTTCTTGGGCTGGGAGATTAGTTTGTCGTGCGTAGAACTAGCAACATTCGCATGTGCGAACAATGTCCTTGGTGTCTGTTACTACTATTGGCCAGAAAAATCCCTGTCGGTAAGCCTTTCTGACTAACGTCTTGGATGCGGCGTGGTTGCCACATATGCCCGAGTGAATTGACTGCAGAATCTGCTTGCCCTCCTCGGTGGTGACACAGCGCATGAGGACACCGAATGCACTTCTCCGGTATAGGTCTTCTCTGACTAGCAGGAAGCTCTTGCTTTGATGTTTGACTTGCTCGGCCTGACTGCGATCGTCTGGGAGTTCATCGTCCAGGAGGAATTTGATGACAAGAGTCCGCCAGTCTTGACATATGTGCAGCACCTCATTGGTAGCCGGGGTAGGTTCGCCTCCCTACTGCTCCGGCGTCGGTTTCTTCTTGACTGATGGCTCCATGAGCTGCTCGACTAAGATTCCAGTCGGGACTACTTCTCGCTTGAACCCCATATTTGCCAGTTCGTCTGCAGCATCATTGTATTGTCGTAGGACATGTGTTATCTCCAGCCCGTCGAACTTGTTCTCCATCTTGTGGACCTCCTGACAGTATGCCGCCATGGTATCATCGAGACATGTCCAGTCTTTCATTACTTGGTTTACCACGAGCTAGGAGTCCCCGCGCACAACCAGTCGACGTATGCCGAGTGATATGGCGATGCGGAGCCCGTGGATAAGTGCCTCGTACTTGGCGATGTTGTGGGAAGCCAGGAAGTGGATTTGGAGAACATACTTGAGTTTTTCACCGGTGGGGGACATCAATACGATGCCAGCCCCAGCGCCGCTGATCCGTAGAAAACCGTTGAAGTACATTGTCCAGTACTCTAGCTTTTCTGTTGATGTGGGTAGGTGAACTTCTGTCCACTCGGCCATGAAGTCGGCTAGAGCTTGTGATTTGATTGCTGTCCGTGGCTAAAAGGTGATGTCGAACGCCATCAACTCGAGTGGCCCTCTGAAGATGTGATTGAGCTCGGCCTGAGGATCTTGAAAATCGTCGGCCGACCCTGAGTCTGGCTTGTCCTTGTCCTTGTCAACGCCAGACGATGAAGCCTGCTCAGAGGCAAACTTCTTAAGCATGTAGCAGTCTTTGGCCACGTGCTTGCCCTTGGGGTGGAAGGGGCATGGCCCGCTCATGACTTTCTGGTAGTCGTTATTCTGCTGGGGCCATGACCGAGTACGCTCCATGTTGCCCACCTTGTTGTCCAACTTCTGCTTGCGGCCGCTGGTCTTGTTTTGAGATGGCTCGTCAGCTTTCGCCTTTGTTCTTTCTGTCGGGACTCCTTCTCGTTGAGGGCCTCTGCGACCGCTTCAGCCAAGCTGGTGTACTTATTTGCCATGTCAAAAAGAGCCCGGACAGAGGTTGGTGGCTTCCGAGTGAATTTCGCGATGAACAGGGCGTCCTTTACTCCCTTGCGAAAGGCGGCGATGACGGCCTCTTCTCTGATCATTGGGATCTTGTTGTGCTTCTCGGAGAATCTCTTGATAAAATTGCATAGAGACTCATTCTTCTTCTGGTGTAGTTGATACAAATCGTGCTCAGAAGAGGGCCTCTTGTAGGTTCCCTAAAAATTGGCGATGAACCGCTCCCTGAGTTCTCCCCAGGAACCGATCGACCACCTCGGGAGCCCTGTCAGCCATGTCCTCGCTGAGTAGGCTAGCGCGACTGGGAGGTAATTAGCCATGGCTTTGTGGTCGCCCCCAGCAGCTCGAACTGCTAGGGTATATACCGTGAGCCAGGACTCGGGATTTGTTTTGCCGTCATACTTTTCAATTCCTGTGGGCTTAAAGCCAGTAGGCCAGTCGACGTCCTGTAGCTCCCGAGTGAAAGTTGGAATTCCTTTGTCTTCATGAGGGCTCGGGCTTCGACCATGGCGGTTAAACCGCTCGTGATGGAGACCGAAGCACTCGTTTTCATCCTCCAGTCAGTGGCGCTCGTCTTCATGTCGTTCATGACGCCGGGCATTAATGGTGTGGCCGAGGTCATGTTGTAGGCATTCTCGGAGATCTTGGTTGGGCCGGCGGTCATACTAGTGATGCCGCCGGTTGTCATTGTTAGTGTTGCCGAGTGACGTTTGCCTTGACTCCTCGCGTGGCTGACTTGAGCCAGCCGCCCGGTGCCGTGCTGATGTAGATGAACCCGCCGCTGGAGATCTCGACTGGTTAGTCGGTACTATGGTGTCACCCGACTGCTGTTGCTATTGTTGGCAAGCAGCAGCCGTAATCATCGCCTTGATCTTGGTGATAGTTGGGGTGGCCTGGTGATCAGGCCCAAGCTGGAGCGTGTCTAGCAAGGTCGCAGTGGCCACAACATTTTGTTGTGGCGTGACGAAGACGTCATGATCGCCGACTTTCGTTTGGAGAATCTGCTGCTGAGCTGCTCGCCCAGCCTTGCGTAGCCCGTCATTGCAAGCCTCGCGGTCAGCCTCCTCCTGTTGTCGCTGTCGGCGCGCCTCCTCCTATTGCTCCTCTTGTAGTCAGCGCACCTCGGGTGGTGGTGTTGAAGCCATGAGGATCTCACGGGGTTATCCAACTTAGAGTCGGACTCCGTGTAGTTTATCGGAGTAAGAACGACTCCGACCTCTCTAGATCCAATCTGAAACGGTGCTTGGCCGTGTCCAAACTGAATCGCAGGAGATCGGGTCTACTGCGCGGGATGTAGATCCACAGCGTCGCCGAATCCGTGTGGGAAATTGATGATCTATCCCGTTCTTGGCCCAACCCAGGCTGGCTCAAGGCCTAGCACAAGTCGGACGCTAAAGGAGAGAGTTGTCCCAATGCTCGGCAAAGTGAAGGACTGCCACAGTAGATCGTTGAAGGAGATTGCGGCGTCCTATGGGCCGACTGGCGCAACGTCGGCTGGCTCCTCGGCCGGTTGGATTGGATCTGCTTCGGCCAAGGTAAGGTTGCCGATCTGGTCGGCAATGAAATCGAGGCTTCCAAAAGAAATTATGTCTCCAGGGGAGAACTTGTCGCCGTCGATTCTGGTTCCTGGATCCATCAAGCTTGTAGATGTGAAACTCGCCAGAGCCCCTACCTGGCGCGCCAACTGTCGATGTTTTACACTGGCAATAGAACTATAGGGCTACTCGGTAAGGGAAAACTCGGTGGATTGCAAAGGAACACGAAGAAGATTTTATACTGGTTCAGGCCCTCGATGTGAGGTAATACTCTACGTCCAATTGTGGTGTTATTCCTCTGAGATATTCATCAATCAATGATCTCGTGTGTTGTTCTCTGCCCTCAGGGGGCGCCCTGCCTCCCCTTATATACTGGGGGGCAAGGATACAAGGTAGGAATCCCAGCCGGATACGGCCAAGGGATTTCCTTCTTAGAGATACATCTTACTCGGCTAAGACTGTACATTCCTTATTATACAAGGCAAAGCCTACTGGGTGCTACTATATCTCTAACTACAAGACTTAGCCCAGCCTCTATCCGAGTGGCTCATATGCTTGTGATGAGGTTCCTGGGGCCCATGGCCTCCACACCGATTACGTGATCAACAAGAGGAGGAAGCTCACCAACTATGTGAACAACAAGAGGAGGACGCGTGATGCCTGCAAGCCAAACGTGATGCCCGCAACAACAACTTGCACAAGGCTAGGCGGACTGCCCAATAAGAGATCCTCCAAACTAGAGTGGATGGCTGCAGTGTCTTCGTGACTCCACAACAGAACATTGTGGCTGCTGCCACACTATTGGATAGCTTGCAGTTCGGGCCCGATCAGCAAGCCACCCCAACTATTGCAAGGATCAAGGCAATGATCACCACTGCAGGATGTCAACAACGACAGCAGTCTAGAGACATACTCATGCCATCAAATAAAACGGCTTTAGATGCAGCAACTTCATCTGCCTCAGCATGGCACCAAGTAGCTGGCACTAGTCAGCACCACTCAGACTACCATCATATGTCTCTCGACAACCGAAACAACGACCGACGGTGGTATCACCATGATGAGCACCAGGATAACCAGGATGCTCGGAGACGACTATGATGAGATCTCCACAACCACATCAATGCTCGATGCTGGGAACACGAGGAAGATGAATGCCACCGACTTGAGGACGAGCACAAGCACTTCGGCCTACACCATGAGCACTTTCATATCTGCAGTCAGAGCCAGAGCACTCACCTAGATGATGGAGTTCCGGCGTTCACCCATGAACTACAACAAGTTGACTGGCCATCCGGTTTCAAGCTGACTGGTATAGAGAAGTACGATGGCAAGACTAACCTAGAGTCCTCACTAACCGTGTATACCTTGGCAATCCGCACGGCTGGACGCGATCACAAGGCCATGGCTAACTATCTGCTAGTTGCCCTAGCTGACTTGGCTAGAACATGGTTGACAGGACTTCCCAGGTAGTCTATTGGTTCCTAGGGGGAACTCCATGAAAGCTTCATCGCAAACTTCAAGGAACTTATGAGAGGCCGTCCTCCGAGTACGATTTGTACCAATGCCATCATAGAAAGAATGAGTCCCTCCGCGGCTTCATCAAGCAACTTTCCAAAAAGAGGAACTCAATACCTAACATCAAGGACAAGGTCATCATTGCTGCCTTCCGCAAAGGAGTAAAGGACACCCCGTTCATTGCTAAGTTCACTCAGAAGTCTCCCAACTCTGTCAAGGCTTTGTTCAACATGCCAAACAAGTACGCCGTCTCAGTTGATGCCGTCGCCGAGGCACTCGACGACAAAAAGGAGCCTCGACAGAAGGAGCAGAAGGACGCAGACGAAGTCGAAAGATGTCGTAGCAATAGTCGAGTGCAACTGACCACAGCCTCCAAGGACGGACGACTACCAAAATTTCATGAACGGACCATGCCCATTCCACCCAAAAGGGAAGCACGTGGCCAAAAATTGCTTCACGCTCAAAAAGTTTGCTTCTGAGCAGACATCAACATCCGGCAAGGAGAAAGACAAAGACAAGCCGGACTTGGGCGTAGCCGACGACTATCAAGATCCCCAGGCTGAGCTCAATGACATATTCGAAGGGCCATCAGCATACGAGTCCAACCGTAAACAGAAGCTATCAACCCGAGAGGTGAACTCGGTCTCGTCTGATGTCCCCAAATATTTGCGTTGGTCAGAGACGGCAATCACATTCGACCGCACGGATCACCTTGACCGCGTGGCTATCCACTCATCCTGGACCAGGTAATCAGAAGCATCAAGTTGAAGAAGGTTCTCATTGACAGAGGAAGCACACTAAACATCTTATTTGCCAAAATGCTCGACGAGATGAAGATACCCCAATCCGAGCTGCGGCCAAGTACAACTCCCTTCCACAGGGTAATCCCCGGTCTTTCTTCAACTCCACTCGGACAAATCACTCTGCTAGTGACTTTCAGCATGCGGGAAAACTTTCGCATAGAGAGCATCTGTTTCAAGGTTGCGGACTTCTAGACCGCCTACGACGCCATACTCGAATGGCCTGCACTTGCCAAGTTCATGGTAGTGCCTCACTATACTTACATGATGCTCAAGATGCCAGGACCAGCAGGAGTTCTCTCTCTATGCAGTGAAGTCAAGCAAGCCTTCACTTGCGACAAGGAAGGTTGCGAGCTAGCCCAGTCTCATGAAGCGGCAGTTGGACGAAGCAATATCTGACTGGCAGCAACCCAAAAGGAGGTGGAACAAGTCCCGGCGAAAAAAGCAGCCAAAAAGGGAATTTCGGCGGATTCCGAGACAAAAAAGATCCCCTGGACCCTTCTGACCCTACCAAGACTTCGCTTGTCAGGACCGGACTCGACACCAAATAGGAAGATGAGCTCGTCACCTTCCTCTAGGCAAACAGGGACATATTTGCTTGGAAGCCTTCCGACATGCCTGGTGTACCTAGGGAAGTCATCGAGCATTCCCTAAACATCAAGCTGGAGGCCAAACCAGTCAAACAATGACTACAACGCTTCGCACAAGACCGCAAAGATGCTATCCGAGAGGAGATAACCAAGCTCTTGGCAGGCGGGTTCATCAATGATGTCTACCACCTGGATTGGCTAGCAAACCCAGTCTTGGTCTAAAAGAAGAACGGTAAATGGTGCATGTGTGTCGACTATACCGACTTAAATAAGGCGTGTCCCAAAGATCCATTTGGTTTACCTAGGATAGATCAGGTAGTCAATTCAACTGCGGGATGTGACTTACTCAGCTTTCTCGACTGCTATTTGAGATATCATCAAATCAGCCTAAAGGGGAAGACTGCCTGAAGACTTCTTTTATCACGCCATTCGGGGCATACTGCTATGTCACTATGCCATTTGGGTTGAAAAATGCAGGCGCAACGTATCAACACGCTATCCAGCGGTGTGTTCACACTCAACTCGGGTGCAACATGGAGGCATATGTCGATGACGTCGTGATCAAGATCAAAGTCAAGGAGGACCTCATCACTGACTTAGAAGAAACTTTTCAAAGCCTTCGAAGATTCAAGATGAAGCTAAACCCGAAAAAGTGCGCCTTTGGAGTGCCTTCAGGAAAACTACTCGTTTTCATCGTCTCACAACATGGCATCGAGGCAAATCCAGAGAATATCAATGCAATTATGAACATGGCTCCCCCGACTAGTCAGAAGGATGTATAGAAATTGACTGGCTGCATGGTGGCACTCAGCTGATTTGTTTGCCGACATGGTGAATGGGGCATGCCTTTTTCAAATTACTAAAGAAAGTTGATAGTTTTCAATGGACGCTAGAAGCCCAACAAGCATTCGAAGACTTAAAGAAGTTCCTTACATCACCACCCATGTTGACATCACCAATGCCATAGGAACTGCTTATGTTGTATCTGGCGGCAACTACTTAGGTAGTCAGCATGGTTCTGGTTGTTGAGTGAGCAGAGTTAGGACATATGCAAAAAGTTCAAACGCCTATTTATTTTGTTCACGAGGTTCTAGGCAAGTCCAAGATTCGATATCCTCAAGTCCAGAAGCTGCTATATGGATTGCTCATATCTGTCTGGAAGTTGGTGCATTATTTTAAATCACATCAAGTCATAGTCATCACATCATATCCACACGGGCACATTCTACATAACCGTGAAGCCACTGGCGTTTGACATTCTCTTCCAACCACGGATAGCAATTAAGTCTCTGGCTCTCGCCAACTTCGTGGCCGAGTGGACAAAAGCTCAGACAGCCACACTAGAAGATAAGTTTGAATACTGGACGATATACTTCGATGGTTCTCTACGGATTGGCGGAGCAGGAGCTGGCATCGTTCTGACGTCACCTACTAGAGAAAAACTTAAATATGTCCTTCAAATACACTTTCCAACATCTCACAATGTCACCGATTACGAGGCATGCATCCACAGGCTCCGCATCGCAATATCACTCGGTATCTGATGATTGGTGGTTCGCGGGGATTCCCAACTTGTGGTAAATCAAGTCATGAAAGACTAGACGTCTATGGACGACAACATGATGGCATGCTGTAAAGAAGTGAGAAAGTTGGAGAACAAGTTTGACAGGCTAGAAATCACACATGTTTTGTGCCAATACAATGAAGCTGCAGACGAGCTACCCAACACGGGATCCAAGCGAGAAGTGGTCCCGACTGGAGTTTTTGTCGAGCAGTTGCTACAACCATCAGTAAAGAGAAAGCCTAATCAAGAGTAGTTAGGGGCTGAACCTACCCCGGAACCAAGGGACGTGCTGATCATCTCTCAAGAGTGGCAGACTCCTATCATCTGATTCCTACTGGAAGATGAACTCCTAGAAGATCGCAGCAAAGCCAAGCGCATCAAGCATCGAAGCAAATGCTTTATTGTAGTCGGAGAAGACCTTTATCGTCGAAGCACATCTAGAGTCCTCATGTGCTGCATCACACCTGAGGAAGGCAAGCAGATTCTGCAATCATTCCACTCAGGCATATGTGGCGACCATGCCGCATCATGGACGTTAGTCGGAAAGGCATACAGGTAAGGTTTCTTCTGGCCGATTGCTGTTACCGATGCCAAGGACATAGTACGGACATGCGAGGGATGGCAATTCTTTGCTCAGCAAACAGATCTCCTAGCTCAAGAGTTACAGATGATCCCAATCGCCTGGCCCTTCGCAGTTTGGGGGCTGGACATGGTCGGGCTATTCAAGAAAGCGCCAGGCAGGTTCATGCACTTGTTCGTCGTAGTGGACAAATTCATAAAGTGGATTGAGGCAAAACCCGTTGCTACCATTACTGCAGCTAGGGCAAAAGACTTCATCATGGGTATTATTTACCAATTTGGAGTTCCCAATCACATTATAACAGACAACGACACTCAGTTCACTAGCGGCATCTTTCAAGATTTTTGTGATGATTTTGGCATCAAGATCTATTATGCTTCTGTGGCACACCCAAGAAGCAATGGGCAGGTTGAGAGTGCAAACGACATGGTCTTACAAGGCATCAAGACTAGGGTGTTTGACCTACTATGACCATATGCAGGGCGGTGGGTGCAAGAACTCCGATGTGTTCTCTGGTCTTTACGAACCATGGTTAGTCGGGCAATAGGGCAATCCCCTTTCTTCCTAGTTTATGGTGCTGAGGCCATGTTACCAACCGAGTTGGAGTTCTGCTCTCCATGAGTTCAGGCCCACTCAAAAAAAGTCAAACGAAGACCGACTGGTCGAACTAGATCTGTTGGAAGAAGCAAGGGACGTCACAACTATCCAGTCGGCAAGATATCTTCAAGGCCTTCATTGTTATCACAGTCGTAATCTCCGTGGCCATGCCTTTTAGTGGGAGATCTTGTTTTGAGGAAAATTCAGCCCACCAAAGACAGGCACAAATTATCTCCCATATGGGGGGAGCCGTTCATTTTCGCTGAGGTAACACGTCCGGGTGCATACTGACTAAAGACTAAAGATGTCATCCTAATCGTCAACTCATGGAACATAGAATAGCTATGTCTTTTCTATACCTGTGCATTGTACTCAATTCATATATATACATAATTTTTTTTACTCTGACTCAGTACGCCAATTGTTTCAACCGAGTAGTGAGTTGGGGGCTACATGTTGATAATACATCTTTTGTTATTATCTTTGGTTATTACTAAAGTCCGAGTCTGTTTATCTAAGTCATGAAGTTTTATAATGATTGTGCTAAGTCTTGCTGAGTATAGTCTCATGGGATAAACACTTTTTAAAAGTCAACCCTTAACGCTTGGCATAGATTGGCTAGTCGGGTAAGACTAATGATGGCTACAGAAGAACACACACTCAGCCAGATTTCACAACAAGCAAAAGCATTTACAATACATACAGATTGTTTTTGTCCTTCTCATACACTGACTACTTAAGAAGAGTTTGTTTTTTACCATGGCAGATCCTCAGCTATTGCCCTACCAGTCGGCCTAACCTGGTTTATCAGCTCTAAACCCTCATCCGGAGTGGTGCCCTCAGCAAATCCTTCACCAATTGCCTCAATATCTACCAGGAGTAGAGAGACTTTGTCATAGCTAAGGCTTGAGAGATGCCCACGGTGGCATGCTCTATGGCAAATTCCTTCAAGATAGCTGGAGCCTCTTGAAGACGTTGAGCCGCTGGGAAGGAGAGCTTGAACTGGACCCAACTTGGCCTAGCTACATAATATCTAATAAAGTCTTCATTGAGTCCACTATGGCATCCCGTAAATCCTTTATCACTTTGATTTCTTAGGCAAAGGTGCTAAACTGAGTCTGTGCATTGGTCTTGAAGGCTGCTCATACAAAAGAAAGACATAAGCAAGTCTGTTTATCTAGTCGGACAGAGTTTAGGAACAGACATGTGGCTTACTCGCATACTCGGTGTCAACCTTGGACTTCGCCTTTTCTAGCTCTTTCAGCTCCTTCTTCAGGCGTTTGATTTCAAGGGACTAGTTATGAAGATTTGTTTCGTGAGCTAAAGCAAATCAAGATTGAAGGTCGGGAATATAGAGAGGATGCTTGAAGTAACTTGGGAGAAGGGAGACTTACCTCAGATGGTCCCTATCTTTTCCCACTGCTTGTCCCGCAGCTTGTTGACCGAGTCCTTCAACCTTAACTCCCTCTCCTTGCTGGTCTGCTCCAGCTCGTCCTTCACGGCCTAGACCTGGGTAAATTGAGTGATCTAGGGAGCAAGGTGGGTGAGAACCTGACTCATCTTCATAGATCGCTCGACCATTTTCTACAAAAACAAGATAGTTATCAAACAAAGCAAATTACAGCCGAACGGGCTACAAGATCAGACAACCAGCTTGAAGTTGAAAACATAGACGGCCGAGTTCCATACCTGGACCTGCCTCGAAGCCTTGATTGTGGCCTTCATCTGCTCTATCCTCTCTTTCTTAGCGGCCTCCTCGTTCATCTCATACAAATTGTCGCTTCCATCTAGGTTAACCCAATAGAAAACCCGAGGGAAGTTGGGTGGAGGGGCCTCGAGCCTGGCAAGATCATTCTCTTCTGACGATGAGGACAGAGGAGGAGAAGCTGGGCCTTGAGCCTTCAGGGGGCGTTGGCTCTTCGGTTGACTCAGCAACTGGGCTTCAGCTGTGCTTGCACTGTCCCGACTGGGTGAAATTTGTGGCCTAGTGGAGTGCGCTATCTCAACCTCGGGGGCGGAAGCAGCACTCGGCTCGAGCGGAGGCTCTACTGGCTCAGCCTCCATTGGGACAAGGATGGCGGTGGGAGTCGGTGGCGTTGTCCCCTTGGGATCAGCGTCACCTGGCTTCTTGCATGATTATATTACAATGAAGACATTGCACAACACATCAAGATTTTCGGAAGATTGAAGATTTCATACCTCTTGGAAGTCTTAAATCTCCACCCCTGCGTACCAGGGGTGGAGGTAGTCAGTGATGGGCCCGAAGGCCTACTCGGGGGTGTTGTGCTGCTTGCTGTTGGGCCAAGGTGCATGGCAGCAGGTGTTGTAGAGCTCAGGCCAGTCAGGGTCGCACTGGGTGCGGCAGAGTGGACTATTGGAGTAGTCGGCGGTGGGGTCCTAGCGCTGGTTGGTGCTAGGGCCACACTGCTGGAATCCCTGATCATGGGACCGCCTGATGCCTTACTCGGCATTTCTTTCTTCTTGGTCTAGTCTGTCATAGGTTGCTTCCCAGCCCTCTTAGGGCTGGGTTGGATAACGGATGGGCTGGCCAGCTATTTCCTAGACTCCCTGGCCAGCTGACTGGGAGGGTTAGACAAGAATTCAGCAAATTCTTGCAAGCATCATGCATAAAGGCAGATTCAATTGGACTGGATTCATGTCCACCATCACAAACAAACATGAAGACAACTAGAAGTCGTGATATTACTATCGGCTAGGGCCAGCTCTAGCAGTAGGCTTAGGAGCCCTCTTGGCGTCCAGGGTCTCAACTACTCCGCTAATGAAGTAGCCAAGCAGGGTGTCGGCGATGACGTCCTTGTCGACAAAATCGGAGCTCTCCTGAGTAGGGTCTTTCTTGCCCTGGTAATCATAGCCGAGATGAATCCAGGCCTTCAGGGGTTGAATGTGCCAATTTAGGAAAGTCCGTGCCACCCACGGCCTTGTCAACCCCTTGTCCTTTTGTGGAGGCAATGGGCCCCAGGTACCTTATGAGAAGCTATTGAGCCACTTGGACAGAGGATGGGCCTAACCTTGTAATTAGGGATATAATAGGACTCGACATACATGACCTTGTACAACAAGGAAATGATATAGTCCTAGCCGGGCACATTGTATTCCTAGAAGGAAATCCCCTAGTCAGACTCCGACTGGGATTCCTACTCTGTAACCCTGTCCCCCGGTATATAAGGGGAGACAGGGCGCCCCCTGAGGGCAGGAGCGCAAATCTCACCAAAGAAACCTCAAAGGCAATACACCACAACTGGACGTAGGGTATTACCTCAACTCGAGGGCCTGAACCAATATAAATTGTTTCGTGTTTCTTTGCAATCCATCATGTTTAGGTCTCATGAGTAGCCCCATATTATTATTGCCGATACAAAACATCAACAGTTGGCACGCCAGGTAGGGGCATCGGAGAGATCATCTTCAACAAGCCTGAAGGATCCACTCACCGGAGTTGACGGCATCAACTTCTCCCCCGAGGAAACAATCACCTTTGGGAGCCTCGACTTCATCGCCGACAAATTCGGCAACCTCACCCTGTTCGACTCAGACCCAATCCGATCGGCCAGGGACCAAGCCGACTCCGCACCGGTCGGCCCATGTAATGCTATGGCAACCCTCGTTGACTTGTTGTGGCAATCTTCAACATGCCCGGGTCTTGAGACAACTCTTTCTTTCGGTGTTCAACTCGGACTCAGCCTTGAGCCAACCGAGATCGAGCTAAGAAAGGAGGAGATCGTCAATCTCCCATTCGGACTTGGCAATGCCATGGATAACTGCAATCAGCATCAAACATGGCAGACCTGATCCCCTAGGGTTCAACTCGGATACGGCCCAGAGCCGTTCGAGATTGGATCTAGGGAGGTTGGAGTTGTAACCACCCCCATCAACTATTCTGATTCAAACTGTAAGTCAGACAGCAGTTCGGCAAGCTTCTCTCCACCACGAGAAATCTTCATGGCGTCCAAAGGCTCTACTCCCACTCAGGAGGCACGCTGACTACGCGAGCAGCAAGAGGAGGAGGCCCGCCGACTGTGAGAACAACAGGAGGAAGAAGCAAGACGCCTGCATGCTGTGCGCGATGCCCGCAATGATGATCTGCGTAGAGCTGGGTGGACTGCTCAACAATAAATCCTCTAGACCCGAGTCAGTGACCACGATATCTTCGTAACGCCTCAGCAAAACATCGTAGCCACTGCAACTCTACTGGACACGTTCTTGTTCTGGCCTGATCACTAGGCCACCCCGATTATAGCAAGGATAAAAGCTATGATCACCGTTGTCGTATGTCAGCAGCACCAACAGTTGGGCGATACCCTCATACCAACCAACCGGTTGGCTTCTCCAACGGCGGTCTCATCCGCCTCGACACGATGCCGAGCGGCCGACTCCAGTTAGCCGCACACGGAGTCACGCCAAACGTCACTTGGCAACCCCAACAATGACCAGTGGCGTCGACATCAAAACAACCGTCGGGACAACCAGTATCTCTGAGGCCGACTACGATGTGATCTTCGGCGAGACATCAACGCATGGCGCCACGAACGCGAGGAAGATAAGTAGCGCCGACTGGAAGACGAGAATGAGCGCTTCGGCCTCCACCCTGAGCAATTTCACTGCCATAGTCAAAGTTGGAGTCCTCATGCAGATGAAAGAGAACTGGCCTTCACCCAGGAGCTGCAACAGGTCAACTGGCCGTCAGGTTTTAAGCCGACTAGAATCGAGAAGTACAACAGGAAGACCAATCTCGAGTCCTAGCTCACGGTCTACACTCTAGTGATCTGAGCAGCTAGAGGAGATCACAAAGCCTTGGCTAACTACCTCCCAGTTGCTCTAGCAGACTCAGCGAGGACATGGCTAACAGGACTCCCAAAGAGGTCAATTGGCTCCTGGGGTGAACTCCGGGAATGCTTTACCGCCAACTTCCAGGGAACTTACGAGAGGCCATCTTCTGAGCACGATCTCTATCAATTGCACCAAAGGAAGAACGAGTCTCTGCACGAGTTCATCAAGAGGTTTTCCGAGAAGAGGAATTCGATCCCAATGATCAAGAACGAGGTTGTCATCACCGCCTTCTGCAAGGGAGTCAAAGATGCCCCGTTCATTGCCAAGTTCACTCGAAAACCTCCCGCTTCTGTCAAGGCTCTTTTTGATATGGCAAACAAGTATGCCAACTCGGCCAACGCAATCGCCCAGGCCCTCGATGACAAAAAAGAGCCCAGCAGAAGGAGAAGAAAGACAATGACGGGCCAACACAGAACAAATCCAGCAACCTCAAGTGGAAGTTGGATAACATGGTGGCTACCGTGAAGCATACTCGGCCGTGACCCCCGAGGAATAACGAATACCAAAAACTGATGAACAGGCCATGCCCCTTTCATCCAAAGGGCAAGCACGCGGCTAAGAACTGCTTCATGCTTATGAAGTTTGCTTCCAAGCAGGCTTCAACATCTGGAGCTGATAAAGACAAGCCAGATTCGGGCACAGCTAGCGATTACCAAAGATCCCCAAGCCGAACTCAACCACATCTTTGGAGGATCGTCTGCATATGAGTCCAAAAGGAAGCAGAAGCTCACAGCACGTGAAATCAACCCGGTCTCTGCAGTAGACGCTCCCCAATACCTGCGCTGGTCAGAAACGCCAATCACGTTTGACTGCACGGATCATCCCGATCGGGTTAATCATCTAGGACGCTATGCACTCGTCCTAGACCTGGTCGTTAGGAGCATCAAATTGAAAAATGTTCTCATTGATGGAGGCAATGCTCTCAACATTCTATTTCCCAAGACACTGGACGAGATGAAGATCCCTCGTTCAGAGCTATAGCCGAGTACAGTGCCCTTCCACGGAGTAATCCCCGGACTGTCTTCTACTCCACTCGAACAGATAACTCTACCGGTTACTTTTGGCACGCAGAATAATTTCCGCACCGAGAATATCTGCTTTGAGGTTGCCGACTTCGAGACCGTGTATCACGCTATACTTGGACGGCCGGCACTAGCCAAGTTCATGGCAGTGCCACATTATACCTACATGATGCTCAAGATGCTAGGGCCAGCCGGAGTTCTTTCCCTTCGTAGCGATGTCAAGCAAGCCTTCACCTACGACAAGGAGAGCTGCGAGCTGGCTCAATCTCAAGAAGCGGCAGTCAGGCGCGACAGCATTCGGCTATCTGCAACATTCCCTTGTGAGGATGATTAGGTTTCGGCGAAACAAGCAGCTAAGTTGAGAATTTCAGCGGATCCTGAAACCAAGAAGATCCCCCTGGACCCTGTCGACACCTCCAAAACTGCTCTAGTTGGGACTGGACTCGACCCCAAATAGGAAGACGTGCTCGTCACCTTCCTCCAGGTGAAAAGGGACATATTTGCTTGGAAACCTTTCGACATGCCTGGTGTACCAAGGAAGGTGATCGAGCATTCCCTCAACGTCAAGCCGGATGCCAAGCCAGTCAAACAACTGCTACGGCACTTCACACAAGACCGTAAAGATGCTATTCGGGAGGAGATAACCAAGCTCCTTGCAGCTGTAACAGCCTGCCCTCCAGAACCATGCAGCCCAATCCATCCGACGGGTGGGCCCACTTACACATAGCACCCCGCTTACACTTTCATCCTCGTTTCATGTAAAAGGGTTAACCCGGAAGTGTTATGGTTGGAGGGACAAGGCCTTATAAGTTGGTTCAACTCTTGCTCAACTAGCAAGGTGGAACTAATCAAGTGCACACAATACCCATGGCCACATAGGCCAGATCCTAATTGGACCAAGATGTCGCAGTAGCCGGGTTCATGAAAGAGGTCTACCACCTGGATTGGCTGGCAAACCCAGTCCTTGTCCAGAAGAAGAATGGTAAATGGCGCATGTGTGTCGACTACACCGACTTAAACAAGGCGTGCCCCAAAGATCCATTTGGTCTACCCAGAATAGATTAGGTGGTAGATTCAACTCTGGGGTGTGAACTTTTCAGCTTTCTCGACTGTTACTTGGGATATCACCAAATCAGCTTGAAGGAGGAGGACTGCCTGAAGACTTCTTTCATCACGCCGGAGCATACTGTTATATCACTATGCCGTTCGGGTTGAAAAATGCTAGAGCAACGTATCAATGGGCGAAATGTGGAGGCATATGTCGATGACGTGGTGATCAAGACAAAGTCCAAAGAAGACTTCATCACTGACTTGGAAGAAACTTTCCAAAGCCTTCGGAGATTCAAGATAAAGTTGAATCCGGAAAAATACGCTTTCGGTGTATTGTCCGAAAAGTTACTCGGCTTCATCGTATCACATCAAGGCATCGAGGCCAATCCAGAAAAATTAACACTATCATGAACATGGCACCCCCAACTAGCCAAAAGGATGTCCAAAAGCTGACTGGGTGCATGGCGGCACTCAGCCAATTCATTTCCCGACTTGGTGAACGGGGCATGCCCTTTTTCAAACTGCTGAAGAAAGCGAACAATTTTCAATAGACACCCGAAGCCCAGCATGCCTTCGAAGACTTCAAAAAATTTCTCACATCACCACCAGTGTTGGTGTCACCTATGCCCCAGGAACCACTAATGTTATATTTGGGGACAACCACATAGGTAGTCAACACGGTGCTGGTAGTCAAGAGATCAGAGCCAGGTCATATACAGAAAATTCAATGACTAGTCTACTTCATCAGCAAGGTCCTAGATGACTCCAAGATGAGGTATCCTCAAGTCCAGAAGCTGTTATATGGCCTACTCATCACTGTCTGGAAGTTGATGCACTATTTCAGCCACATCAAGTCACCATTGTCACGTCATATCCACTCGGGGATGTCCAACACAATCGCGAGGCCACTGGTAGAATTGCTAAATGGGTGCTCGAGTTAATGGCATTTGACATCATTTTTCAACCACGGACAACAATCAAATCTCAAGCCCTAGCTGACTTTGTGGCCAAGTGGACAGAAGTTTAGATGACTACAAACGCGGACAAGCTAGAGTACTAGATGATGTACTTTGACGGTTCCTTACGGATCAGCGGCGGGGGGGCTGGCATTGTATTGATGTCACCCAGTGGTAAAAAAACTCAAGTACGTCCTCCCGATTCACTTTCTGGCTTCCCACAATGTCGCCGAGTACGAGGCACTTATCCACGGGCTCCGCATCGCCATATCACTCGGCATCCGTCTACTGGTTGCGCCCGGGGATTCTCAACTTGTGGTCAGCCAAGTCTTGAAAGACTGGACATGTCTCGATGACACTATGGCAGTGTATTGTCAGGAGGTCAAAAGGCTGGAAAACAAGTTTGGCGGGCTAGAGATAACTCATGTATTACAACAATATAATGATGCTGCAGACGAATTGGCCAACATGGGATCCAAACGAGAAGTGGTCCCGACTGGGATTTTTGTTGAACAACTGCTGGAGCCATCAGTCAAGAAGAAACCAGTGCTTGAATAGTTGGGGGCTGAACCTACCCCGGTGACAGATGAAGTACTAATCATCTCTGAAGATTGGCGGACTCCAGTTCTCAAATTCCTCTTGGATGACGAACTCCCAGAAGAACATAGTGAAGCTGAACGGATCAAGCGTCGAAGCAAATATTTCCTTGTAGTCAGAGAAGACCTGTACCGTAGAAGCACATCCGGGGTCCTCATGCACTGTGTCACACTCGAGGAGGGCAAGCAGATTCTGCGATCAATCCACTCGGGTATCTGTGGCAACCATGCCGCATCCAGGACGTTGGTTGGAAAGGCTTACAGGCAGGGTTTTTTCTGGCTGACTGCAGTAACAGACACTAAAGATATAGCTCGCACATGTGAAGGATGCCAATTCTATGCAAGGTCAACACATCTTCGAGCTCAAAAGCTTCAAACAATTCCACTCTCTTGGCCCTTTGCTGTTTGGAGACTCGACATGGTCGGGCTGTTCAAAAAAGTGCCAGGAGGGTTCACACACATGTTCGTCGTAGTGGATAAATTCACAAAGTGGATTGAGGCAAAACTCGTTGCTACCATAACAACGGCATGAGCAAAGGACTTTATCATGAGTATTTTATACCGATTTGGGGTTCCTAACCGCATCATAACGGACAACAGTACTTAGTTTATGGCGGCATATTTCAAGATTTCTGTGACAATTTTGGCATCAAGATCTGTTATGCTTCTGTGGCACACCCACAAAGCAATGGGCAGGTCGAGCGTGCTAATGGCATGGTCTTACAAGGTATCCAGGCTAGGTGTTCGATCGACTACAACCATATGTAGGGCGGTGGGTACAAGAACTCCCGTCTGTTCTCTAGTCTCTCAGAACCATGGTCAGTCAGGCAACAGGGCAAATCCCCTTTCTTCCTAATCTATGGTGCTGAGGCTATGTTACCAATCGAGTTGGAGTTCGGCTCTCTACGAGTCCGGGCCACTCAGAAGATAATTTCAAACAAAACCTTAAAAATACACTCGATGGTCGAACTCGATCAGTTTTGAAGAAACGAGATATCGCAACTATCTAGTCGCAGGTATCTCAAGGCCTACCGTCATTATCACAGCCAAGGAAAAATGTCTGTGCCGGTGCCTTTTTTGGGAGACTCGTCTTGAGAAAAATGCCCTCTTCGTAGTAAAAACCACCAAAGGGTCAGGCAAAACTATCCCTTTGTGGGAAGGGCCGTTCATTATCGCTGAGGTGACACATCCGGGCGCCTACCGACTGAAGACCGAAGACAGTGCCCTTGTTAGCAACACATGGAATATAGAACAGCTATGTCCTTTATATACTTGAGTTTTGTATTCCTTATATGTACAAATGTCTTTCTCTGACTAAGCCACATGCTTGTTTCAACTGAGTAGTGAGTCGGGGACTACATGTATTATGTGCCTTGTTAATAAAATACGAGCTTGTTTTATTTTAGTTGAGAAATTTTACAATGATTATGCTATGTTTCCCTGAGTATAGTTTTTATAAGTGAACTTTTTTCTTAAGTTCCTATCGATCTACTCGACGCAGACTACATAGTCAGGTGATGCTAATGACAACTAAGAATAAGCAAGTACTTGGCAACATTTTACAAAAAATACATAATCCTTCACTAAAAGTTATATATACATCACTGATAATCGCTTGTTTTCTACATACCTAGTCTCTTTTCGATCACCTCTTAGTTGCCTGCCTGGTTGATCAACTCCAGTGCTTCTTTCAGGTGTTGTCTCTTTCGGCAAAAACCGTCACCCCAATGGCCTCGATATCTACCCTAGGGTAGATCGATTTAGTCATAGCGAGGGTTTGGGCCACACCGACAGCGACACGCTCATCCGAGTACTTTTTTAAGATGCTCGAGGCTTTGCTAAGGCATGCCTGTACTTGGGAGACTGTACTGGAGCTGGTCATAGCATGGTGAGGCTCCATAATTCAAGGTGGAAGCCTTCACGATTCGGTAGGATTTCCCGTGACTCCTTGACAACCTTGATCTACTTTACAAAGCATTGAATTGGGTATGGGCATGGCTTTCGAAGCTATTACACATTCATTGACAAGTATTGTTAGCCAAGCAATGCAGTCGGAGTAACAAGAAGACGGATAAGGTTATTGTCAGGGAAGAGGCTTACTTGCATAGTCGGCCTCCACTTTGGCTTTGGCCTTCTCCAGTTCGGCTCTAGCCTTTTGACCTTCCTTCAGCTTGATTTCTTGTTGTTTCTTCTCCTCTGCTTGGGTTTTCAAGTCGGCTTCAAGGGCTGCAAATCAGAATAGTCAAAAACTTGAGATTTAGTCAGACGCAACAAGCAGTCGGGAATCAACAAGCTAGAGAGATACACTCGATTTACTCGGGAGATAATAACAGAAGACTTACCTCTGATCTTCTTGCTAGAGCCCACTTCTCATCCTAACTGATCCACTGCCCTAGCCAAATTCCTTCTCTGGCTAGCCCGTTCAAGTCGTCCTGTGGTTAGCTTGAGCTGGCCCTCGAGTCATTGAGGATGGGGCGGCGAGCTGGGTCAGGACCTTGTTTGCACTATCTCCGACAACCCCCCGCGTCGACAATCTTTTGCTCAGAGCAAAACAGAGCAAAGCAGAGTCAAATGGTGGAATTCTAAATTAAGGAGAACCATCAAGGCCTACTATCAGGACTGCTTCAACTTCTACAGCTGGGGCAGTCTCTGGCTCGGCAGATGAACTTGTTGGTGCTGGCTCGGCTGGGGACGACATGGTAATAGGAGCAGCTAGTGTGGTCTCCTTGGGATCAATGTTGACTCGCTTGATGTGGAAAAATATAGAAAGATTGAATAGGCTTAACCCCTAGAAAACATTCGCACAATGTGGCAAAGATGGAGATTTGCATAATGGAGTTGGGATTCAGATTCACCAACTCCAGTTGATAGAAGGATAGAAGTTGGTGAAAGAAATCCAAAGAGGGAAGGGCAAGACCACAGTGGAAAAAAGAGGTGAAGGCGATAGTCTCACTAGATCTTCTGCTCAGAGCAAAATGGAGCAAAACAGAGTGAAACAAAGCAAAGCGAGTCAAATGGCGGAGTAACTAGACTAAGGAGAACGTCAAGGGTCAACATGGCAGAGTTTTGCTACACACCTGAACTCCCTTGGACATGGCGATTGCAGCATGAAGAAGAACTTCACGCTCCCTTGCCACAGCTTGCTCATCGTGCTCGTAGCTCTCCGTGACTCCCTCAGGGGATACCCAATGGAATGTTCTCAGGAAGTCGCGAGGAGGGGCTTCGAGCCGAGGAATGTCAACTTCATCAGAAGATGATGATGATGATATAAGTGGCAATGGGGTCTTATGCCTTGGACTCGTGCCTTCTAGGGCGCTTCAGCAACTTGCTGAGGGCTGGAGGCAGTAGTTTCAGCACTCCCCCTTGCTCACCGACACTATTGTCCTACTGTCAGGACTGCTTCAACTCTACACAGCTAGGGTAGTCTCTGCTCGCAGATGAACTTGTTGGTACTGCTCGGCTAGGGATGCTCGATAACAGAGCAGTGGCGCAGTCCCCTTGGATCAAGTTAACTTGTTTCCTGCACGACAAGACAAGTATCAAGATACGGTCACATCATTCAAAACTCTTGGAAGGTTGGAGATCGCTTACATCTTGGAAATCTTGAACCTCCATGAGGGGGCTCCAGAGGATACCGGCGGTGGAGAGTTGCTGGCTGTTCGGCAGTCGGCAATATAGCAGCTCGGCGCTGGAGCTTGCCTCTAGAACCCTGTTCTGGCGCAGCCGACTGGGCATTGATGCTACTTTGGCGCACCCTTGCTCGTTTGCTTATTTGTACTCGGCAGTGTCGGCCTTGAGCTCGATGTTGCTGGCCTGGATATCTCCGAGGAGGAGGCCTCGGGCTTGGCGGATGGGGCTAAACTGGCGGGGTCCTTAATATCTTCCAGGCTTCTTGTGTTGTGCTCGGCTTGCTGTTCTGTTCTTGCTCGGCATCTCAATGTTCCTAGCTCTCTTAGAGGCTGGGGCTGAGCAGTAGAAGGACTGGCTGGCCTCTTCTTTCTTCGTTTTTGTGGCGACGGTTGGGAGACATCATTGTCGATGCTTTGTATCGGCAATAAATAATAGGGCTACTCATCGGACCGAAACTCATGGATTGCAAAGGGCACAGCAAATTTATTACGGTTCAGCAACTCGAGATGAGGTAATACCTACGCTAGTTGTTGTGTATTGCCTTGAGGCTTGTATGATTCTGATCGGGTGCTTGGTGATCTTGCCCTCAGGGGGGCCTGCTCCCTATATACCGGGGATAGGGTTACAGGAGTGAAATCCCAGTTGAACTCTGACAACGGGATTCTTCTAGGAATACATGGTTGCCCGCTAGGACTTATATCTTCTGTGTATAGGGTTAATGTATGCCGAGTCCTATCGTAATCCTAATATAAGGTTAGGCCCATCGCTCTGTCCGAGGGGCCCAATAGTCTCATGAGGTATCCGGGCCCATGGCATCGACAGCAGCCCTAAGAAAGACCTCATAGTTTGAGTCACAAATAATGCTGAGTGCTCATCTCACGGTGAGAATTCTCGAGTGCATTGCTCCCGAGTAACTCTTGTCTGAGTGTTTCTTCTCTCCGAGTCCTGCTTCATGTTAGCTTGCAACGTTATGGCTATGAAGGCTTCATAGAAAACTAGAATAGCAGCACTGAATAGGCACACCTATTAGGTGTAAGCCCCTGATTTGTGCTTAATTATGAAAATTAATTAACATAAAGTCAAAGATCTTAACCTTGTGGTTCTTTCCTGAGTAGTAACTAGCTGGTATGTAGACTCTTCAGGCATCTTGGTACTTAGAAATTTTTGCTCATGGCAATTGGTGGCTAAGCATGTAAAACGAGTTACCACATTATTGATTTTAACCCATGTTGGTCAGGTGACTTGAAGAAATACGTGCATCCCCAATTTTAATGGAGACTAGGTATCGATCCTTATAAGGATGTATTCTCAATACCTGGTAAATATATGCATGATATCTAAACACATGTGTCCAGCAATTAGGCTTTCATGAAGCATATCTGATTATTTAATCGGTTTCTGTGAATAAACATCTTTTACTGTGATTTACATAGCTAGCAGTCGGCTCTACTGAGCATGCTAGTTAGAAACTCATATCTTGTGGCCTAGTACCGAATTAGCCGGCCCAAGCCCACTTATCAGCACAGGCTCTATAAAAAAGGCGAGAAAGAGAAACAGATTCCCTCATATTCTCGATCCGCCAATCGTTTTGCCTTCAGCTTCCGCACCAAAACTTTTCGCTGTGTCTCGCTAGGGTTTGCCATAGCCAGTGTCTCCCGTGCAAAACTCGAGTGATTCTGCTCCACCGCATCCATCCCAAACCTTCCAAAACATTTTCCCAAATTTTCGCTTTCAACAATGCGAGAGCATCACTCGAGATCCCTGAGGTGCCTGTGGAGGCTTGGCCGATCTCGGACTGCGGCTTGACAAAGTTGAAGTATTTGGAGAAGCAACTGATGCTACAGTTGCGAGAATTCATCCATTGCCGCACCGTGTCGATGTTTTTTAATCGGCAATAAGAATATGAGGCTACTCGTCGGACCGAAACTCGATGGATTACAAAGGAACACAAATGATTTATACTGGTTCAGGCCCTCGAGATAAGGTAATACCCTACATCCAGTTGTGGTGTATTGCCTTTGAGGTTGTATGATTCTGATCATGGTTATCTTGGTGATCCTGCCTCAGGGGTGCCTGCCTCCGCTTATATACCGGGGGATAGGGTTACAGAGTAGGAATCCTAGTCAGACTCCGACCAAGGGATTTCATTCTAGTAATACAATGTGCCTGACTAGGACTATATCCTTCCCTGTCATTACAGGGTTATGTATACGAGTCCTATTGTATCCTAATTACAAGGTTAGGCCACCCACTGTCCGAGTGGCCCAATAACTTCTTCATGAAGGTACCGGGGCGCATGGCACCGACGGCAAGCCCCTGGACCTTTCATAGTTGAGTCATAGCTGATGCTAGTGCTCATCCTCCACGATAAAGAATTCCCTGAGTGCATTGCCCAAGTACTCTTTGTCTGAGTGCTTCTTCTTCCGAGTTCTGCTTCATGTCAGCTGGCAACAAGGCTATGAAGGGCTTCATAATAAAATATGAATAGTATGCGCCAAATAGGCGCACCTATTAGGTGTAGCCTCCGACTTTGTGCTTAATTGTGAAACAATTAAACATAAAGTCAAAGATCTTTAACCTTGTAGTCTTTTCTAAATAGTATACTATCCAGAAATTAGACTCTTCAGTGTCATGTCAGCTAGAAGAATTTTTGCTCAGGGCAATCGTTGGCTAAGCATGTAAGCCGAATACCACCTTTTGGATTTTAACCCAATATGTGGTCAGGTGTGCTTAAGAGATACCTGCATCCCTAATTTTAATGGAGACCAGCTGTTGATCCTTATAAGGATATATCCTCAATACCTGTTAAATAATCAAGATACCCAAATGTATACACCCGGCTGTAGGATTAGCATGAAGCGTATCTGATTATTTTATCGGTTCTTGTAAAACAGCACCTGCATCATGATTTTAACGTGACCAGCAGGCGACCTAATAGGGCATGCTATTTGAGAACTCATATCTTTGGCCTACTACCAAATAAGCCGGCCTAAACCAACCTACCCTATTTCAGCATCGGTAACCTCAATCGATCAGAGGAATCCTTATCTGCAAGCCTTTCCGATTTATGTTCTAGATGCAGCATGGTTGCCACAGATGCCTGAGTGGATATATTGCAGGATCTGCTTGCCCTCCTCAGGTGTGACGCAGTGCATGAGAACTCCGGATGCGCTTTGATGATATAGGTCTTCTCTGACTATGATAAAGGTTTTGCTCCGTCGCTTGATTTACTCGGCTTCGTTGTAATCGAAGGAATGGGGTCTTCTAGTCTTGAATAATAATGAGCACCTCTGTAGATTCCGAGTTTGATGCTGCTCCCAACTGAAAGCTCTAGTAGTGGCTTGTTTCCATGCTTTTGCTAGATAGGTACCTGAATGCTGCGCTAGCACTAGATTCAGCTGGTGACCCTCTTGGGGCATACCCAATCTGACAAAATTGCAGCTGAATAAGGTATCCAAACGTCACATTAGCATAGGAATCGGCTGGCAACCCTCATGGGGCGTACCCTACCCAACAGAGTGGTATCCGAACTCCGACTGGTGCCGGAGATCGGTTATTAGCCGAATAAGATACCCAAACCTCGCATTAGCATAGGATTTGTCTGGTGACCCTCATGGGGCGTAGCTTACCCAGCAGAGTGGTACCCGAGCTCTGATTGGTGCTGGAGATCGGTTATTAACCGAATAAGGTACCTGAACGTCGCATTAGCATAGGATTCAGCTGGCGACCGTCATGGGGCGTACCTTACTCAGTCAAGTGGTACTCGAGCCCCGACTGGCACCGAAGGTCGGTTATTAGCTCACATGGAGCGTACCAAAGTAAAGGTGACATTCGAGTCCCAACTGGCATGAGTACTTGGTCAATAGCCCTCGTGGAGCATTCCAAGTGATTCTTGAAGCATCGCACTCCAAGTGTATCATGGAAGACTAGTCCAGGCCCCGAGCGTAGGAGATAGGCTCGTAGCCCTGAGTTCCTATTACGCGTATCTGGAACTGGCCCTGCATTATAAACATATCGGATGAGTAGCATCTGATGAAGGAAACAATCACCCAAAGAAAATTTATGTATTTTACAATAGATGTAAATATGTATTCCTCCTCTTATTGATATTAAGTTCCCCGAGTATTTGACCCCTTATGTTTAAACACTTTGCCCAACTAGTCATAGCCCCCTAGCATCGGGAGTCGACTCATGGCTCTTTCCTAGACACGCATTTTGGGTGACTTGAGTTCATCTTTCATAGAGCAAAGTTTCACTGATCGGAATTTATGCTACTCAAGTACTTTTGCAATCATTAAGAGCAAAAACAGAAAATGCGCAGAATGTACACCTATTAGGTGTAAGCTACTATGGCATTGGTGAGGCCGAGTGAGAAATATCATATAAAGGAAAAATATTTATCAGAAAGCAACTTAGCTGTTCGATATTGCATAAGTTGGGAGTGGAGATGCCATCCTTGCATTTGAGCTTCTAAGCCCCCAAACATGGCACTTGTCGTTCTGATAATCTTCAGTTCTAGGAGGTCGAAGACAGTTGTGACCGACTGCCACAATGAAGTCATCCGACTTGCGTTTGCGGTTCCCATCTTTAGTCAGGGCCACGTCATTAGTGTCCATCCGCTCCTTCTGTCAGAGTGCCTTTTTGTCATCGAGGGCCTTAGCAACAGCGTCGGTCGACTTGGCGTATTTGTTCGCCATATCGAAAAGAGCCTTGACAGAAGTAGGAGGTTTCCGAGTGAACTTGCCAATGAACGAGGCATCTTTGACTCCCTCGTGGAAGGCGGCGGTGATAACCTCGTCCTTGATCTTCGCGATTGAATTTCTCTTCTCAGAAAACCTCTTGATGAAACCACGAAGAGACTCGTTCTTCCTTTGATGGCACTAATATAGATCGTACTCGGAAGATGGCCTCTCGTACGTTCCTTTGAAATTGGTGATGAAGCGTTCCCAGAGTTCTCCCCAGGAGCCGATTGATCTCTTAGGAAGTCCTGTTATCCATGTCCTCGCCGAGTCAGCTAGAGCAATTGGGAGGGAGTTAGCCATGGCCTTATGATCTCCTCCAGCTGCTCAGATCGCCAGAGTGTAAGCTATGAGCCAGGACTCGGGGTTGGTCTTCCCATCGTATTTTTCAATTCCAGTTGGCTTGAAGCCTGACGGCCAGTCAACTTGTTGCAGCATGTGGGTGAAGGCCGGTACATCTTCAGCTGTGTAAGGACTCCGACTCTGACTGTGATGGTGAAACCACTTGTGGTGGAGGCCGAAGCGCTCGTTCTTGTCTTCTAGTCAGTGTAGCTCATCTTCCTCTCGTTCGCGGCACCAAGCGTTGATGTCCTGCCGAAGGTCACGCCGTAGTCGGTGTTGGAGATCCTGGTTGTTCTGATGGTTGTTTTGACACCACCGGTTGTTGTTGGGGTTGCCGAGCGACGTCTGGCGTGACTCCATGTGCGGCTGACTGGAGCCGGCTGCTCGGCATCGCGTCGAGGCGATGAGACTGCCATTGGGGAAGCCGACTAGTTAGTCGGTATGAGTGTATCACCCGACTGTTGACGCTGCTGGCATGCAGCAGCAATGATCATGGCTTTTATCCTTGCTATAGTCAGGGATCATCAGGCCCAAGCTGGAGTGTGTCCAGCAGAGTTACCGTGGCTATGACGTTCTGTTTAGGTGTAACGAAGACGTCGTGGTCGCCGACTCGGGTTTGGAGGATTTGTTGCTTAGCAGTCCACCTAGCCCTATGTAGGTCATCGTTGCAGGCGTGCAGGCGTCTTGCTTCTTCCTCTTGTTGTTCTCATAGTCGGCGGGCCTCCTCCTCTTGCTACTCGCGTAGTCGGTGTGCTTCCTGAGTGGGAGCTAAACCCTTGGATATCATAAAGACTTCACGTGGCGGCGAGAAGCTTGCTGAACTACTATCCGACTTAGAGTCAGAGTCCGACTAGGAGTCGGAGTCAGAATAGTTGATGGGGGTGATTACAACTATGACCTCCCTAGATTCGATCTCGAGCGGCTCTGGGCCGTATCCGAGTCAAACTCCAAGGGATCGGGTTTGCCGCATCGGATGTTTATTGAAGAAATCCGCGGCGTTGCCGAGTCCGAACAGGAGATTGACGACCTCTTCCTTTCTTAGCCCGATCTCGGCTGGCTCAAAACCGAGTTCGAGTCAAACACTGAAAGAAAGAGTTGTCCCTAGGCTCGGGCATATTGGAGATCACCACAGCATGTTGCCGAAGATTGCTGCAGCATTGAGTAGGCCAACCGGCATGGAGTTGGCTTGATTCCTAGCCGATTGGATCGAATCCGAGTCGGACAGGGTAAGGTTGCCGAATTCGTCAGCGACGAAGTCGAGGCTTCCAAAGCTGATTGTTTGCCCAGGAAAGAAGTTGATGCCATCGACTCCCTTGATTGGATCCATCAGGCTTGGTGAAGATGATCTCGATGAAGCCCCTACCTGACGTGCTAAGTGTCGATGTTTTGTATCGGCAATAAGAATATGGGGCTACTCATCGGACCGAAACTCGATGGATTGCAAAGGAATACAAACGATGTTTTGTATCCATCAGGCTTGATGAAGATGATCTCGATGAAGCCCCTACCTGACGTGCTAACTGTCGATGTTTTGTATCGGCAATAAGAATATGGGGCTACTCGTTGGACCGAAACTCGATGGATTGCAAAGGAATACAAACGATTTATACTGGTTTAGGCCCTCGAGATGAGGTAATGCGTGGTGTATTGCCTTTGAGATTGTATGATTCTGTTCGTGGTGATCTTGGTGATCCTACCCTCAGGGGGCGCCCTGCCTCCCCTTATTTACCAGGGGATAGGGTTACAGAGTAGGAATCCCAGTCAGACTCCAACCAAGGGATTTCCTTCTAGGAATACAATGTGCCCAACTAGGACTATATCCTTCCCTGTCATACAGGGTTATGTATATCAAATCCTATTGTATCCCTAATTACAAGGTTAGGCCCACCCACTGTCCGAGTGGCCCAATAGCTTCTCATGAGATACCAAGGGCCCATGGCACCGACACACCACCAAAAGGGAATCTATTCCGATGCCCCGATCTAGTGAGACTGTTGCCTTCACCTCTTTTTTCCACCACGGTCTCGCCCTTCCCTCTTCGGATTTCTTTTGCCAACTTCTATCCTTCTATCAACTGGAGTTGGTGAATCTAAATCCCAACTCCATCCTGCAAATCTCCATTTTCGCCACATTGTGCGAATGTTTTCTGGGGGTTAAGCCCCATTTCAATCTTTTCCAGTATTTATTCCACATCAAGCCCCAGCCGTCCAAAAGTAAAGTCCAAGTGATTGGGGGAGCCGGTCTTCAACTGAGGAATGAAATGAAGAAGATTTATCTCTCTGTTCCTTTGAAAAATTGCCTTGAGGATTGGCATAGAGAATGGTTCTATTGCTCTGATCTCGATCATTCTCTACCCCCTTTCACTGGCTCTTCTCCAGTGGTCCTGCCCATCTAGTCTTCTATTCCAAACTTTGAAGAGATGGGCCATGTGTACCAACTGATAGAGAAGATTGACCAGCTGAAGAGCTTGGGATTAACTAGTCCCTGGGTGGCGAGGTGTTTCCTGAACTGCTGCACTAGGCCACTGAAGCTAAGAAGCCATTTCGGTTGGGATTACCAGGGTAAGAATGATCCCATCCGAGAATACCCGGATTTGACTAATAAGAACAAGGTGACCGACACCTTGCTTGGTTTTTTTGTCCACGGGGTTGTGGAAACTAAAGATGTCGAGCACGCCACTGCTTCTTACAGTCAGAAAAGGCCTCGACTACAGGTAATCTCAAAACAGCTGATTTGGTATTTCTATTCATTTGTGATGAATATCTAGGGACATTTGTCTTGAATCATCCTCCAATGTATGATGCATGTTGTTGAAACATTTGCAGGAGTGTGAGGAATTTGACGACGACTCCCAAACCTTGTCGGCCACAAAAACGAAGAAGAGACCGGCCAGTCCTTCTGTTGCTCAGCCCAGCTCTAAGAGAGCTAGGAAGAAACCCATCGAGGATCCGAGCAACAAGAGAACAAGCAAGCCAAGCGCAGCACCGGGGAGTCTAAGGATTAAGGACCTCTCTAGTCCAGCCCCCAGACCGCCAAGCCCGAGGCCTTCTCCTCCGAGTCCAAGGCTAGCAACATCGAGCTCAAGGCCGACGCCACCTAATACAAGATCAGCAACACCAAGCCCAAGGGTGATGCCACCGTAGCTCGACGCCCCAGTTAGCTGCGCCAGAAATAGGGCTGATTGGAAGCAAAGCTCCACCGCCGACTGCCACGCCGACTGGCCTGACAGCTAGTAGCTCTCCACTGCCAATATCCTCTGGAGCTCCCTCATGGAGGTTCAAGATTTCCAAGAGGTAAACGATCTTCAATCTTCTAAGAGTTTTGAATGATGTGATAGTATCTTGATACTTGACTTATTGTGCAGGAAGCGAGTCAACTTCAATCCCAAGGAGACCACACCAACTACTCCTGTTTTTGTGCCGTCCCTAGCCGAGCCAGCACCAACAAGTTCGCCTGCCAAGCCAGAGACTGCTCCAACTGTAGACGTTGAAGCAGTTCTGACAGCAGGACTGATAGTGCCGGCTGACCAAGGAGGAGCACTAAAGCTGCTGCTCCAGCCCCCGAGCAAATCACTAAAGTCCCAGTAGCCACTGAGTCCAGGGCCAGGACCCCAACATCACTTATATCATCGTTGTCTTCTGATGAAGTTGACATCCTCTGGCTCGAAGCCCCTCCTCGCAACTTCCCGAGAACATTCCACTGGGTGTCCCCCGAGAGAGTTGCGGAGAGCTACGAGCATGATGAACAAGCCTCAGCAAGGGAGCATGAAGTTCTTCTTTGTGCTGCAATCGCCGCGTCCAGGGGAGTTCAGGTGTGTAGCGAATCTTGCCATGTTGAGTTCCCGACAGTTCTCCTTAATTCTGGTATTCTGCCATCTGACTCTACTTGCTCTGTTTTACTCTGAGCAGAAGATTGCCGACCACTCAGAGAAAATGAACAAGGTCCTGACCCAGCTCGCTCTCCATCTTCAACGACTGGGCCAGCTCCAGGCCGCCAAGGACGACTTGTAACAGACTAGCCAGGAGAAGGAAATTTGGCTAAGGGGAGCTATGGATCAGCTTAGGGATGAGAAGTGGGCTCTAGCCAAGAAGATTAGAAGTAAGTCTTCTGTATTATCCTCCTGAGTAAATCCCGAATATATCTCTCCAGCCTTGTTGATTCCCAACTGCCTTATTGAGTTTTGACCGCAATCTCGAGTTCTTGACTATTCTGATTTGCAGCCCTCGAAGCCAAGTTGAAAACCCAATTATAGGAGAAGAAACAACAAGAAATTAAGCTGAAGGAAGCTGAAAAGGCCAAAGCCGAACTAGAGAAGGCCAAAGCCAAAGTGGAGGCCGACTATGCAAGTAAGCCTGTTTCCTGACAATAACCTTATCCATCTTCTTATTACTCCGACTACATTGTTTGGCTAACAAGTATACTTGTCGATAAATTTGAACAACCTCAAAAGCTAATGCCTAGACCCAATTCAGCACCTTTGCAGAGGAGATTAAGGTTGTCAAGGAGTCATGGGAAATTCTTGCCAAATCCGTGAAAGGGCTCCTTGACATTATGGAGCCTTACCATGTTGGGACCAGTTCCAATACAGTCTCCTGGATGTAGGCGCACCTTAGCGAAGCCCCGAGCATCTTGAAAAAGTACTCAGATGAGCGTGTCGCTGTCGGCGTGGCCCAGACCCTTGCTATGACTAGGGATGAAACTGAACGGGATAGATCCCGTACCGACCGTTTTCGTTTTCTATATTATGATACCGTTTTCGACTGTTTTCGAATTTGGCAAAACATAAAAAATTGTCATTTTCAATTGGTTTCACAATCATTTTCAACCATTTTTTGTCCTCATTATTTACTAAAATATAGAAAAATCCCGTACCGACCGTTTTCGTTTTCTATATTGTAATACCGTTTTCGACCGTTTCCGACCGTTTTCATCCCTAGCTATGACCATATCGATCTACCCTAGGGTAGATATCGAGGCCATTGGTCAGGGTTTTGCCGAAGAGACAACACCTGAAGAAGCATTGGAATTGATCAACCAGGCAAGGGCAACTGCAGAGGCAATCACAAGAGACCTGGGTATGTAGAAAACAGGCGATTATGCAGTTGATGTATATATAACATTTGGTGAGAGCATGTATATATCTTGTAAACTATTGCCGAGTACTTGTTTATTCTTAGTTGTCATTAATATCACCCGACTATGTAGTCTGCGCTGAGTAGATCGATAGGAACTTAAGAAAAAGCGTTCACTGCTAAGAGCTATACTCGGGCAAACATAGCATAATCATTGTAAAAGTTCACAACTAAAATAAAACAAGCTTGTATTTTATTAACAAGGCACATAATACATGCAACCCCCGACTCACTACTCGGTTGGAACAAGCGATATAGTGAGTCAGAGAACAGACTTTGTACATATATATATTGAATACAAAACTCAGGTATAGAAAGGACGTAGCTGTTCTATATTCCATGAGTTGCTGACGAGGGCACTGTCTTCGGTCTTCAGTCAATAGGCGCCCGGACGTGTCACCTCAACAAGAATGAACGGCCCTTCCCACAGGGGGATAGTTTATGCTTGTCTTTGGTGGTTTGTATTTTTCTCAAGACAAGATCTCCCACTGAAAAGGCACGGCCTCGGACATTTCGACTGTGATAACGACACAAGCCTTGAAAATACCCTGCCGACTGGATAGTTGCGATATCCCTCGCTTCTTCCAACTTGTCGATGTTTTACACCAGCAATAAATATATAGGGCTACTTGTGAGACTGAAACTTGATGGATTGCAAAGGAAAACAGAACAATTTATACTGGTTCAGGCCCTCGAGATGAGGTAATACCCTACGTCCAGTTGTGGTGTATTGCCTTTGAGGTTTCTCTAGTGAGATTGCTTCTTCTTCTGCCCTCAGGGGGTGCCCTGCCTCCCCTTATATAGTAGGGGACAGGGTTACAAAGTAGGAGTCCCAGTTGGACTACGACCAAGGGATCCCCTTATTGGAATACAACGTGCTTGACTAGGACTGTATTTTCCTTGTCGTACAAGGTTAAGTCTGCCGAGTCCTATTATATCCCTAATTACAAGGCTAGGCCTATTGTCGATGTTTTACACCGGCAATATGAATATGGGGCTACTTGGTAGATGGAAACTCGGTGGATTGCAAAGGAACACGGGGAGATTTATACTGGTTCAAGCCCTCAATGTGAGGGAATGCCCTACGTCCAGTTTGGGGTGTATTCCTTTGAGGAATTATGGTGGTGATTCTGATGAACCATGTGAACCTGCCCTCAGGGGGCGCCCTGCCTCCCCTTATATACTGGGGGACAGGGTTACAAGGAAGGAGTCCCAACCGGATTACGGCCAAGGGATCTCCTCTTAGAGATATAACACACCCAACTAGGACTGTGTTTTCCTTATCGTACAAGGCAAAGTCTGCTAGGGATTTCTATATCTCTAATTACAAGGCCAGGCCCATCCTCTATCCGAGTGGCCCATATGCTTGTCATGAGGTACCCGGGGCCCATGGCACCCACAGTAGCCCCTGAGACCTTCATAGTTGAGTCACAGCTGATGCCAAGTGCTCATCCTCCACGGTGAAGTCTTCCCGAGTGCATTGCTCCCAAGTACTCTTTGTCCGAGTGCGTCTTCATCCCAAGTCCTGCTTCATGTCAGCTGGCAGCGAGGCTATGAAGGGCTTCATGTAGATGTATGAATAGCGTGCGCCAAATAGGCGCACCTATTAGGTGTAGCCCCTGACTTTGTGCTTAATTGTGAAGACAATTAAACATAAAGTCAAAGATCTTTAACCTTGTAGTCTTTCCTGAGTATTATACTACTGGTATATGAGACTCTTCGGTATCATGTCAACCGAAATATGATTTTTAGTCTTGCCAAGTAGCATGCCACTCGTATATGGGACTCTTTAGCTTCATGTCAGCTGGAAAGGGGGTTTATAGTCTTTCCCGAGTGGCGTCCCACTCGGAAGTTAGACTCCTCAACATCATGTCAGCTAGAAAGAAGGTTTATAGTCTCTCCCGAGTAGTGCACTACTCAAAAGTTAGACTCTTCAGCGTCATGTCAGCTAGAATAATGTTGCTCATGGCAACTGTTGGCCAAGAATGTAGGCCGAGTACCACTTTATGAAATTAAATCCATTGCGTGGTCAGGTGTACTCGAGAAAGATACCTGCATCCCCAATTTTAATGAAGACCAGCTTGTGATCTTTATAAGGATATATCCTCGATACTTGGTGGATAAGACAGATACCCAAACACATGTGTTTAGTAATTAGGCCTTCATGAAGCATATCTGTTTACCTCATCGGTTCCTGTTGGTAGCATCAGCACTGCGATTTTAACCCAGCCTGCGAGCGGCCCATATTGAGCGTGCTACTGTAGAAACTCATATCTTGGTGGTTGCTACCAAATAAGCCGGCCTAAACCGACCCACCCAGCATAGGCTCTAAAAATTTAGCATCCCTCGCATATCAATATGAGTATTTCAGCGTCGATAACCACAATCAGCCAAAGGAATCCTTGTCCGTAAGCCTTTCCGACTTATGCTATGGATGCAGCCTAGTTGCCATAGATGCCTGAGTAGGTATATTGCAGAATCTACTTGCCCTCCCCAGGTGTGACGCAGTGCATGAGAACTCCGGATGCGCTTTGACAACGCAGATCTCCTCTGACTTCGGTAAAGCCGAATAAGGTACCCGAACCTTGCATTAGCATAGGATTCGGCTAGCGACCCTCATGGGGCATACCCAACTCAGTGAAGTTGTGACTGGATAAGGTACCTGAACCTAGCGTTAGCGTAGGATTCAGCTGGCGACCCTCATGGGGCGTACCTTACCTAGCCGAGTGATATACGACCCCCGACTAGTGCCGGAAGTCGGTTGTCAGCTCACATGGAGCATAGCCGGGGAAGATGACGTCCCGACTGGTGCAAGTACTCGGTCAGTAGCCCTCATGGAGCATTCCGAGCGTATCTTGGCAGACTAGTCCAGCCCCCGAGCGTAGGAGATAGGCTCGCCGCCCTGGGTTCCTGTCACGCGTATCCGGAGCTGACCCTGCACTATAAAGATATCGGATGAGTAGCATCTGATGATGAAAACAATCACCCGAATAAAATGTATTTTACAATATATGTAAATACATGTTCTTCCTCTTGTTGATATTATTTTTTCCGAGTAGTTGACCCCTTACGTTTAAGCACTCTGCCTGACTAGTCATAGCCCCCTAGTGTCGGGAGTTGGCTCATGGCTCATTCCTAGACACGTGTTTTGGGTGACTTGAGTTCGTCTTTCTGTTGACGCCGAAAACCCGCCGGGGGCTGTCCGGCGTCTGGGTGACACGCGAAGGCCTGGGAGATTTGCTTCACTCCAGTGCAGGTCCTAAAGTCTTGAGGTTCGTAGGCGTGCCAGTCAATTTGACCCTGCAATTGACAAGGAGAAAAGATGTCAAATTCGGGAGCCAATCGGCTGGAAGCCGGCTTGGACTCATCTCATCGGCCGATGGCCGATACGCACTGTAGCACTTATACATCGGCTAAAAGCCGATGACGGCAAGACCAATAACATAACAATCAATAAGTATTAAACCAGCCGATCATTGAAGGGATACTCAAAAACCGGCTGTAAACTTGGTAAAGTAAACAAGCAGGATGCGTAAGCAAAATAAACTGAAGGAACTCCAGCCGATCATAGTTTAAAGTTACTAGTATCGCTGCGAAGATACTGCCCGCGCTCGTGCCTGGACCCTTGTTCGCATCTGCACCCAGGATCTTCCTCCGCAGTCCGTATCCGTGACCGGGTTCTTACCTAAGCCCATACCTGGGTCCTCACCTGAGGTCGTGCCCGGGAACTTCACTGAGGTCATACCCGGGAACTTGGCTGAGGTCGTGCCCGGGAACTTGGCTGGGGTCGTGCCCGGGAACTTGCTTGTACTCGCACTTGGATCGGCAGAATAAACCAATCGGCTAGCCCTAAGCCAATCGTAACAATAATGCAGGCAAGAATATATAACAAGGCAAGCAATAACATAAATGATAAACAATTGATGAGCCAGCCGACTACCAAACAGAACACATGGGCATCGGCTAGAAACCGATAATAAAATAGATAAGATAATGGATAAATGCAGTCGGCTTCAACAGATAACTTATCGGCTAAGCACTCCGATAACAACATCGCATAACACCCATCGGCTCATCAAGAGTAAAGCTATTATCGTCAGTCTAGTAGATCGGACCCAACCGTTGCAGCACAGACCGATGATAATAACGATATCTCGATAGGCCGATAGATCTGATGCGATCGTGATGTAAAACATGATAACTTACCGGCTATACACCCCGATAAGACGCCTGCGCATAAAGCATCAATTTAGCAGGAACGGTTTATCGCTAGCAGTTTAGTAGGTCGGACCTAACCGATGCAGCACAAACTGATGATAAACCGCTCCTAGTAAGCCGATACGATCTACGCACGCGTGATGTGATATACCTAGTCAATCTATGAGATCAAACTGAACTGATGCAGCCATAGATAAAATAAATATATCGTGGTAAGCCAACTACCATAGACCGACTAGAATATCGGACCTAACCGAGGAAGTCCTAGCCGATAGGTAATCGGGGTAACGAGACTTACCCTCTCGCAGGAGTTCGGACCTAACCGATGCAGCCCGGCTCGAGAAGCAAGATCCCGTCGAAAGGGTGGCGATGCGCTGAAGTTGTATTGATCGAGTGATAATTTACAAGGTGCCCGGGCGTACGTTTTTATACCCCGAGTTACATGAGTCCTTATAGGACACGGTACATGATTTCCTTATTATAACAGAAAACGCTAACAAGACCTGACCGGACACGAGGTCAGGTTTCCTAAAGATAAACACTTGCCAATTAATAGGTACAGTAAATAACTGCCAACAACGGTCTTCATAGCCCCTTCCCGGAATCGGTCTCTTCTGGATTAATCTCCGCCAGTTGACTGTAATTTCCCCTTTGACCGAATCTGACATAAGGCCCTACCAAATTTTGGCGTTAACACATGCCTCCCAATTTCGGAGTTCTCCTATAGGATTTCGAAATTCTTTCATTTTAGGCCTCTAGATTTCTTCCATACCGAGGCGGCCCAAGGTAGCCCACTTGCCATAATTGTTTGAAACAGTACCAACGGCCTCGATTCCTGCCCGGTCATCATATCTTCATAAAACGCTTCGTCTCCCTAGCCTTTTTTACGCTTTCACATCAGCAGAGCACCACCGCTTCATCTTCCAAAGCTCCGTCAAGCTCCAGCGAATCCAGACGAATCGTCGAAGCCCCTTTTCTTCAGTTGTTGATTCCTGCATCTTCTCCCCTTCTCGCGATGGCATCAGCATCCGCAGTCCCTGAGGTAATCTTCCTGCCCGATTGTTTTCCTCCGATCTGCAGTCTAGACGAATCCGATCTGCCATGTTTTTTACCTATTCTTCGTCGTGTTCCTGTTTACTGTAGCATCTTAGAGACCAGATCTTGATCCCGGCCGTCGATTACCCAAAATTTTTCTATCATGGCCCCATGGGTAGCGAAGACCCCACAGATTTTATAATCACCGAGACCCAGCGTATTCCTTTCAAGAACTCGGCCATGCGAGTCAGTGACTGGACCAACAGCTTCAGGTCATGGCCGAGCAAGCTGCCTGGGTGGAGAGATTGGTACACCAGGGTATCGGCTGCGAAGAGAACCTACTCGGAAGAATCACACATCGGCCACTGCATCAATCTCTCTCTGGCCGATATGGAAAGGAATGAATCCCTGCTCGCATCAGCCTCATACTTCTGGTCCGATGCTCTCAATGCCTTCCTCTTCGGGCACGGGCCGCCTATGACCCCCACCTTGCTGGATGTGACCATGCTCACCTGTCTTGACACAACGAGCTACATCAACCCCTTCAAGCTCCGCTTCAAACCTGCTCATCGGCTCCAAGCAAAGAACATCGGTGGCTGGTCCAGGTACATATCCCTTCACAATAAGGGAACTGGATCAGTTGATGATTGGGAACATGTTGCTTTTCTGAACTTATGGCTGGAGCGGTTTGTTTTTGGTGGCGCAACCCTCGGTCCGACAATCAACATGCAATGTTTGGCAGAATGCTTGGTTGATCGAAAACAGATCCCCTTGGGGCAATTCCTCCTTGGCGCCACCTATCAGCTGCTTCACCAAGTGGCAACTAAGTTATCGGCCGGCCAGCCCGTTGGCCACATCGGGGGTCCTTGGTGGTTTATTCAGCTCTGGCTCAATATCTACACCTCCAAGGCCGTTCCTAGGACTTCTCTTCTCAAACAATCCTTTCCAGCCGATTACATAGAAGACCAAAATCCCATTTACCGCCGATGCGTTTCCATGGGCGAAGCTGCATCGGCCCTCTCTGGCGGCAAGATAGCCCCCGCTGAACTTAGTCAGTGGTTCAAGGGGTTTTACTATGGTTTCACCAGGGAGGCCACTCTCTGGTTTGCATATAATGACGCATCATCATTCGAGATGTCTTCTAATTTCGACCCACTCAAAGCTTTGGATAATGATGAGTCCAAGGCCATCTTCCTATCGGCCATCACCCCTCGTCTGCTGCCAACTGGCTTCTCTCTGGGCCGATCGCAGCCTTCATATGAGTTTTACCATCCATCGGTCGGTTCCCACCATCTTGGCCTTGGTCAGCTTCCGATCGGCCTATTCTTCGTCGACAAACTTCAGGCCTGGGACAATGTCAGCAACGCCCTAGAATATGATCGGATGCGAACTTTGTTAGACCCCCTTCTTCTAGGCGCTGCCACCGAGGTGTGTATCTGCACTGCCAACACCAAGCTTTTTGTCCGATGGTGGTCAGAATGGAAGAAGCATTTATTCAGCTTAGCGGCCACCTGCTATTGTTCTCATCTTGACACCGAGTACATCGAATCTGATGAAGAGGTAACATCCGTAAGCCTTAACCATCATCTCCAATCATCTCTAACTCTTATTTTGCAGGCTGCCAGCGTCGAGCCCCCGACAACAAGCAACAGCGGTCGGCCGATTCTGTATCAACCTCCATCGGCCACTCCAAACTTAGGGCGCGATGCTCCATCTCCGTCGGCTCTCCTCAAGGTGCCTCGGCCGACAGGACAAAAACGGAAGAAGTTAGCGCATCACCCCTCCCTGAAGAAGCAGAAAACCGATGCCGATGTCATTGCCCCGACACCACCTTCTCCTCAAACAACATCGGCTCTCTCATCTCCTCAGGTATGTGCCAAGTCTCAATATTATTATCCGCTTTCTCATTTATCTTACCAGCTTCATTTTCAGCTTGAGTCATCGGCTCCAGAACTTCAACCTTCTTTCGTCATCCCTCCAAGCACTGAGCTGATGGCCTGTTCAGCTGCCCCACTCTCGGCACCAAGTCCCTCAGCCGTCGATGAGACCGCTCCTATTCCATCGGCTGACATCGGCCCCTCCGAAGAACAACCTATTCATCTCCCTGAAGCCGATGTCACCCGAGCTGCCGATGTCCTTCCTCAGGTAACCTCTTTTTGCCCATATTTTGCTTCTCTCTACCGACCCTTTTACCGATGTCAATTTTGCAGTCCTTGGCCGACTTGTTTTCTTTTGACATCGGCAAGTACTTGGAAGCAGAAGACGAAACAGCCATCAGCGCAGCAACCAAACCGTCGTTCCCAGCCGATGTGTGCGATTATTTAACGAGCATCAACAATCGGCTGGAAAACCCAATCGATGCGCTAGTGGAAGACTGTGGGCCGATTCGGGCAAGGCTTGCAGAAATTGAACACTATCTGCCCGAAGAACTCATCGATGCATTAACCCCTGCAGCATACCTGGAGTCTCATAGGTTTAAACTCATCAAGCTTAGACAACGCATAGCCGATCGTACCGACCAATAGAAAATTACCCAAGATATCCAAGCCGATCGGCTATCAGCCCAGATAGAGAAGAAGAAACTTGATGACATGGCAGCTGTCCCCCAAGAGCTCCAATCCAAGCTAGATCAACTGAAGAAGAAGGAGGCCTATTTGCTAGTAGAACTTGAAAAAGTTTGCAAGGATCTTGAAACAACAGAATCCCAACTCATCGGCCTGCCGCAAGCTATCCAAGACCAAGAGGCTAAAGTTCCAGCGACGGTGCATCAAGTCATTCATCGGCGCAAGCACTTGAAGACCATTCCGAGTTCCGATGAAGACGACATCCGGGCTATCAATGAAATTGACCAAATCCGCCTGCGTGCGATCGAAACCATTCAAAAATTCTTGTAACTTAACGGCCGATGGCCTCCTAAGACATGATAGTTGTGCTGTAATATATTTTGATCAACCCCATTGCTTGCTTCTTTTCTCCCTTGATAATTTTTCTGTTTATTTGATCTAAAGGCGATATTGATTGATATCGGCTATCTTTAGGCGATGCAAAAAAAAAATAAAAACATCGGCTCTTCGAACCATCTTAGAAATCGGCTATACTTAACCAATTTAAGAATTGATCCAAACACTAGGATAGTATTTCTTAAGATATTTTCCGTTAAGCGCTTTAGCAAACTCTGTCCCATCAAGATCTTCTAATACATAGGCATTACTAGGCACACAACGACTAATCCGATAGGGCCCTTCCCAATTAGGCGACCATTTTCCAAACTTATTATCTCTGGACCCGATCGGCAAAATTAACTTCCACACAAGATCCCCCTCGGCAAACGACTTATTTACCACCTTCTTGTTGTAATGCCGAGCTGCCTTAGCCTTGTTTTCCTTAATCCTTTCCAATGCCCCCAACTGATTCTGAGCCAAATCTTCAAGTTCATCTGTCATTAAGTTATAATAATCATCGGTTGTCAATTGATTTTGCAAAGAAATCCTCCTAGAGCCGATGTTAGTCTCCCACGGTAAAACTACCTCATGTCCATATATCAACTGATACGGTGGCACCCGAGTAGACCCATGACATGCCATCCGATAAGCCCAGAGTGAATCGGCTAACGTAGTATGCCATCGCCGCGGCTGCTCATCAATCTTCCGCTTAATTAACTTGATCAGACTCTTATTAGAAGCTTCCGCCTGTCCATTGGCCTGAGCATAATAAGGCGATGAATTTAATAACTTGATCCCCATACTGGTAGCAAACTGTTGAAACTCATCAGACACAAAGATAGACCCCTGATCAGTAGTTATCGCCTGAGGAATCCCAAACCGATAAATTATATGCTCCTTTACAAACTCGATCGCTTCCTTGGACGTAACTTTCTTCAAAGGAATCGCCTCTACCCACTTGGTAAAATAATTTGTCGCCGCCAATATGAACTTATGTCCTTTACTTGATGGAGGAAAAACCTAGTCGATCATATCAATTCCCCAACCTCTGAATGGCCATGGTTTGATGATAGGATTCATAGCTGATGCTGGTGCTCGCTGTACATTTCCAAATTTCTGACAATCTTGACACCCTTTATAGTACCTAAAGCAATCTTCCAGCATTGTCGGCCAAAAATATCCCACTCTTCTCAGCAACCACTTCATCTTATGGGCCGATTGATGAGTTCCACAGACGCCCTCATGCACCTCGCACATAACCACTTTGGCTTCTTCCAAATCCAGGCACCTAAACAGAACTCCCTCAAAAGTCCGATAATACAGTTCCCCATCAAGCAGCACATACTTAATAGCTTTATACCGAATCTTCCTGGAAACAGATTTCGACGGATTTTGCAAATAATCAACTATCTCTTGTCTCCAGTCATCGGTCTTGCCTTGAATGTCATTATCGGCTATCTCAACCTCAACCCGGTTCAGCCGATACCCTGAAGCAATCTGTGCAAGATCATTGGCTTCTAAATTCTGCTCCCTGGGAATATGATCTATTGATACCATCTTGAAATCCTTTAACAAATCTGTACACTCCTCATAATATGACCTCAAAACATCATCCCTGCACTCATATTCTCCAGACAACTGCTTGACCACCAATAAAGAATCGCCAATTATCTCTATGACATCGGCTCCGATTTCCTTCAAAAGCTGTAACCCTTTCAATACCGCCTCGTACTCTGCTTGATTATTAGTCCGATAAGGTTTAATTGTAAAAGCAAACTCAAAACTTGCCCCCTGAGGCGATATAATAACCAAGCCGATACCAGATCCATGCTTGCAAACCGATCCATCAAAAAACAAAGTCCATGGGATTGGCTCCACATAATCTTCGTGAGACCCTCTGTGTTGCACAATGAAATCGGCCACTGCTTGTCCCTTGATTGCTCTAGCCGATTCATATCTTAAGTCGAACTCTGTCAAAGCAAAAATCCACTTGCCAACTTGCCCTTTCAAGACTGGAGCCGACAACATATATTTGACCACATCGGCCTGGCAAACTACTGTACACTCGGCCGATAAGATATAATGCCTTACCTTTGTACACGAGAAATATAAACACAGGCATAATTTCTCCACCACAGGATATCTTATTTCAGCATCCAGAAGCCTTCTGCTCAGATAAAACACAACTCTCTCCTTTCCCTCAAATTCTTGTATTAAAACAGATCCGATGGATTTCTCATGGCTGACAAGTACAACTTGAACGGCACTCCTTTCTGCGGCGGAATTAAAATAGGTGGGGAACTCAGATAATTCTTGATCTCGTCAAACGCCTTCTGCTATGCTGCCCCCACACAAACTCTTGATCGGCCTTCAATTTCAACAACGGAGTAAAAGATTCAATTCTCCCTGATAAATTTGACATAAATCTCCTTACGAAATTAACCTTGCCGATCAATGACTGCAACTCCGTCTTATTGCTTGGTGGCTCTGTAGTCTTAATGGCTCTGATGCTTCGCTGACTAACTTCAATCCCTCACTCATGAACCATAAAACCCAAAAATTGCCCAGCCGATACACCAAAAGCGCATTTATTAGGATTCATCCTTAGTCCGTATTTCTTGGCCCTCTCCAGCACTTTCCGCAAATCGGCTATATGGCTCTCCTCACTTTTAGACTTAACCACCACATCATCAATATAAATCTCTACCAACAAGCCGATGAGATCATGAAACATATAATTCATCGCTCTTTGATAAGTCGCACCGGCACTTTTCAATCCAAAAGTCATTACTACCCACTCATACAAGCCGATAGCTCCTAGACACCTAAATGCAGTCTTATGTATATCTTCTTCAGCCATAAAAATCTGATTGTATCCTGCATTGCTGTCCATGAAGCTGATAATCTTGTGGCCTAAGGCCGCATCCACCAATAAATCTGCTATCGGCATTGGGTATTCATCCTTGGGGGTAGCTTTATTCAGATCCCGGAAATCAATACATATCCTCAATTTTCCATTTTTCTTCTCCACCGGGACGATATTAGAAACCCACTCAGCATATCGGCACGGCCTTATGAACTCGGCATCATACAATCTCGTGATTTCTGCTTTGATCAGCTCATATAACTCTGCCTTGAATCTCCTTGGAGCCTGCTTGAACGGCCGATATCCTGGTTTAATGGGCAACCGATGTTCAACAATCGATCGGCTTAATCCTGGCATCTCATGGTACTCCCAAGCGAAACAATCCCGATACTCTTTTAAAAGTATTATCAATTCTTCTCAAAGTTCAGGACTTAACCTTTTACTTATGTACGTCAGCCTTGGCTTATCTCCTGGCCCTATGTCGATTTCCTCCAAATCATCGGCCGACGTAAATCCTTGCCCCAGTTTCCCCTCGAAGTCTTCCATAGAGCCCATTAGAGTAACAATTCAGAGCCGACTTGCTGAATCGGCTGTATCCCTTGGCTAGTGATCTTAAGGTAGTCTCCTTCCCATACTTTCCCGGACAGGCAATCAACACCATCGGCTTCCCAGACTGGCAAATCGGTCATTGCGATGTTGGTCGACCAATCTGCTAGCACCACCTCGACTTGATCTCCCTGCCATTGTATCAAACATTGATGCATTGTCGAGGGCACACAACAGTTCGTGTGAATCCAGTCCCTGCCGAGAAGCAAACTATATGACCCCTTTTCGTCGATGACGAAAAACGTGGTGGGTAATGTCTTATTTCCTACTGTCAACTCCACGTTCAATACGCCCTTCGCTTCTGATGAATTCCCACCGAAGTCTTTTAGCACCATATTTGTCTTGATCAAATCTTCGGCAGTCTTCCCCAACTTCCGGAATGTGGCATGAGGCATGAGATTAACCGCTGCTCCCCCGTCAACCAGCATCTTTGTCATCGGCTTCCCATTCACATAGCCCTTGATATATAACGGCCTTAGGTGCCGATGCTCTGACTCTTCAGGTTTATCAAATATGGCCTGATCGGGTTGTAACGTCAGTTGAGCGAAAACCTCCTCATCGCCTTCTTCATCTGATGGAAGTGCTTTATACTCCCGAGGCAAAAAGAACACCATATCTACTGGAGCTGATTGATCAACTTCATCGTCCCTTTTCTTCACGCGCCATACTTGCTTGGTTCTCTTGTGACGATGATCGACCTCTTCCTGATCTTATCTCTGTTCCTCTTGCTGTTCTCGGTGTCGTAGCCGTTGTGCCCTTCTCTTCTGATTCTTCGTGAATATCCCACTAGGGCACCATTGAGGATTCTGGATCTGTTTTTCATGCACTTCCTCTTCATCCTCTTCAAAGAATTCTTCATGGATCGGCCCTAATCGGTTATGAACCGATGCTCTTTTTCCAAACGACCGATCCTGTGAAAACCTCTACTGCTGATCATACTGATTCCCCATACTACTGCACTCGGGACAATCTTCTACTGATGGCAATCTCATCCCTTGATCCCAGTAGAATCGAAAGAATGGGCAGTTCCAATGCAGATTATATATTTCTGGCTCATCCCTCTGTTCCTCGTACCTTGAATATTTTTCTATCATATCCGATGAAGTAATCCTTGGTCTGTACCTTCAACGTCTTGCTCCATTGGCCTGATCCCTTGATGATGATCCCGCATAGACCATGTTCACGGGGAACGGGTGCCCATCAATCTTCATCGGTTTCTTGCCTTCGAACTTGATTCTTCCCTGCTCGACAGCCGATTGAATTTGTTGCCGAAAAACTTTGCACTCATTAGTATGATGCGATATAGTATTGTGCCACTTGCAATATCTTTTCTTCTTTAGTTCTTCGGCTGATGGAATCACGTGATTTGGCGGCAGTTGTATCTGCTTCTCTTGTAACAGCAAGTCAAAGATTTTATCGGCCTTACTAATATCAAAATCATACCGCTCCTCCTTGCCGATATCCTTGACCCATGGGCACGATACTGATTTCTTGTTCCTGGCCCACTCCGCCAATCCAACCTCAGCATCGGATCCCTCATCTTCTGAGCTTGATGAATAAAGTTGAACTTGAGCAACCCTTCTCTGATATTTATCCTTTTTCGCCTCTTGGAACCGGCTTTCATGAGCCGATACTTTCTGCACCAGGTGTGCCAGGGACTCAAACTCTTGTGACGAAAATCTCTCCTTAATTGGCGCCAAAAGACCCTGGAAAGCCAGATCGGCCAGATGCCCATCGCTCAAGTTTAAACTGTAACATCGGTTTCTGACGTCCCGAAATCGTTGAACGTAATCCGGTACTGTTTCATCTGGTCGTTGCCTAACCGATGTCAAATCTGTCAGTCTCATCTCGTGGATCCCAGCAAAGAAGTATTTATGAAACTGTTTTTCTAAATCGGCCCACCCCCGAACAAAATTCGGCGGTAATGAAGAGAACCATGTAAAAGCCGATCCAGATAGTGACAAGGGGAAAAACCTAACCCTCAGGGCCTCTTCAGCCGATGCCTCCCCGCACTGTGCCAGGAATCGGCTGACATGTTCCACTGTAGACGTGTTGTCCTGCCCTGAGAACTTAGAGAAATCCGGGACCCTGTATCGGTGTGGTAATGGAACCCTGTCAAACCACTCAGGATATGGATGCCGATACATGAATGTTTGTTCCTTGGGCTTGATCCCGAATTGCTCCCTTACTATTTCAGCAACCCTAGTTGATAGATCTTCTTCCCTCAGGTTGTCTTGTTTGTACTGAACAGGTGGAGTTTGTTGCCGATTTGGTTTGTGATACTCCCTCTGGTAATTACCTGGATCGGCACCGCCTGCTGGATAATTCTGTTGATATCCCCCATAATAAATAGATCGGTGGTACCCAGCAGGAATATCCTGTTGTCCCCCAGCCTGGTTTTGTGTAAACAAGTTTTCCGGTACATCTCTACTGATGTTGTAAGCAACTTGATTTGGTTCAGTCTTTGGTGGGAGGTAAACAGGACCCCGAGCAGGTTCTTGAATAATCGATCCATCCACCGTCTTCTTTATAAGATTATGAAGTGTGTTCAGCAGAACACCAGACTGATTGATGAGTGTGTGATGACCTGCCTCATTCACCATCTCTTGCAAGGGTTTTACCAGCGGACTCTCAGGTGGCGTACGGCTCGATTCTCCAACCAACACTGGCTTCGGAAACTGGGATTTTTGAATCGGCCCTTGCCGTGTCATGCTGAAGGACTCTAAGCACAGCTTCTGAAAGTTGGCCATAGTTTGCTCAATTTGTTGTTTTTGTTCTTCTGTTAAATCCTCCATGCTGACCGGAATTATGTTGTCTATTTTGACTTCCTTCCCGGCCATGTTGCAGGTCTGATTGTTGAAACTTCGCGTTGAAACTTTGGGTTGAAACTTCGTGTTGATGCAAAGATACTGAAGGAACTCCAGCCGATCATAGTTTAAAGTTACTGGTATCGCTGCAAAGATACTGCCCGCGCTCGTGCCCAGACCCTTGTTCGCATCTACGCCCGGGATCTTCCTCCGCTGTCCGTATCTGTGCCCGGGTTCTTACCTAAGCCCGTACCCGGGTCCTCACCTGAGGTCGTGCCCGGGAACTTGACTGAGGTCGTACCCGGGAACTTGGCTGAGGTCGTGCCCAGGAACTTGGCTGGGGTCGTGCCCGGGAACCTGCTTGTACTTGCACTTGGATCGGCAGAATAAACCAATCGGCTAGCCCTTAGCCAATCGTAACAATAATGTAGGCAAGAATATATAACAAGGCAAGCAATAACATAAACGATAAACAATTGATGAGCTAGCCGACTACCGAACAGAACACATGGGCATCGGCTAGAAACCGATAATAAAATAGATAAGATAATGGATAAATGCAGTCGGCTTCAACAGATAACTTATCGGCTAAGCACTCCGATAACAACATCGCATAACACCCATCGGCTCATCAAGAGTAAAGCTATTATCGTCAGTCTAGTAGATCGGACCCAACCGTTGCAGCACAGACCGATGATGATAACGATATCTCGATAGGCCGATAGATCTGATGCGATCGTGATGTAAAACATGATAACCTACCGGCTATACACCCTGATAAGACGCCTGCGCATAAAGCATCAATTTAGCAGGAACGGTTTATCGCTAGCAGTTTAGTAGGTCGGACCTAACCGATGCAGCACAAACTGATGATAAACCGCTCCCAGTAAGCCGATACGATCTACGCACGCGTGATGTGATATACCTAGTCAATCTATGAGATCAAACTGAACTGATGCAGCCATAGATAAAATAAATATATCGTGGTAAGCCGACTACCATAGACCGACTAGAATATCGGACCTAACCGAGGAAGTCCTAGCCGATAGGTAATCGGGGTAACGAGACTTACCCTCTCGCAGGAGTTCGGACCTAACCGATGCAGCCCGGCTCGAGAAGCAATATCCCGTCGGAAGGGTGGCGATGTGCCGAAGTTGTATTGATCGAGTGATATTTACAAGGTGCCCGGGCGTACGTTTTTATACCCCGAGTTACATGAGTCCTTATAGGACACGGTACATGATTTCCTAATTATAACAGAAAACGCTAACAAGACCTGACCGGACACGAGGTCAGGTTTCCTAAAGATAAACACTTGCCAAATTAATAGGTACAGTAAATAACTGCCAAACAACGGTCTTCATGGCCCCTTCCCGGAATCGGTCTCTTTTGGATTAATCTCCGCCAGTTGACTGTAATTTTCCATTTGACCGAATCTGACATAAGGCCCTACCAAATTTTGGCGTTAACAGAAGGTCTCAGGGGCTGCTATGGAGGCCATGGGCCTCGGGTACCTCATCACAAGCATATGGGCCACTCGGATAGAGGATGGGACTAGCCTTGTAATTAGAGATATGATAGAACCTGGCAGACTTTGCCTTGTACGATAAGGAATATACAGTCCTAGTCGGGTAGGTTATATCTCTAAGAGGAGATCCCTTGGCCGTAGTCTGGCTAGGACTCCTATCTTGTACCCCTATCCCCCAGTATATAAGGGGAGACAGGGAACCCCCTGAGGGCAGAAGCTCATAGAAGTGAACATACATCCTCAAAGGAATACACCACAACTGGACGTAAGGTATTACCTCACATCGAGGGCCTGAACCAGTATAAACCTCCCTATGTTCCTTTGCAATCCACCGAGTTTCGATCTGCTGAGTAGCCCTATAATTATATTACCGGTGTAAAACATCAATAATCGTGGTGGCAGGTACACTATTGGACACCTTGCAGCTAGGGCCATATCACCAAGCTACCTTGACTACTGCAAGAATCAAAGCAATGATAACCGTTGCAGCATGTCAACAACAACAACAATCTGGAGATACATTTATACCGTCTAACAAAATAGCTTTGGATGTTGTGACATCATCCGCTTCAACGCGACGCTGAGCAGCTGGCTCTAGTCAGCACCGCTTGTAGTCCCATCACACGTCACTTGGCCACCGCAATGACAACCGATGACAGTACCATCACGACGAGCGCCGGGATAACTAGGACACTCAAGGATGACTACAACGGGATCTCCACCAGGATATTAATGCTCGACGCCGGGAGCATGAGGAAGATGAATTTCGCTGACTCAAAGACGAGCACGAATGCTTTGGCCTCCACCACGAGTGATTTCATCATCACAGTCGGAGTCGGAGCCCTCACCCGGATGAAGGAGTTCCAGCCTTCACTCATGAACTATAACAAGTTGATTGGCCATCCAGCTTCAAGCTGACTGGCATAGAGAAGTACAAAGGCAAGACCAACCTGGAGTCCTGGCTGACTGTGTATACCTTGGCAATCCGTGCGGCTAGAGGCAACCACAAGGCCATGGCAAACTATCTACCAGTCAACCTGGCCGACTTAGCATGAACATGGCTAATGGGGCTTCCCAGGCGGTCAATTGGCTCCTAGGGGGAACTCCGTGAATGCTTCATGGCTAACTTCCAAGGAACCTATGAGAGGTCATCATCTGAGTACGATCTGTACCAATGCCATCAAAGAAAAAACAAGTCCCTCTGTGATTTCATCAAGAGATTCTCCGAGAAGAGGAACTCAATCCTGAAAATCAAGGATGAAGTTATCATCGCCGCCTTTTGAAAAGGAGTCAAGGACACCCCGTTCATTGCAAAATTCACTCAGAAGCCTTCCAATTCCGTCAAAGCTTTGTTCAACATGGCAAATAAATACGCTGACTTAGCTGACGCCGTCGCTGAAGCACTTGACGACAAAAAGGAGCCCCAACAGAAGGAGCGGAAGGATATCGACGATGCGGCCCCTTCCAAGGCTGGGAACTGCAAGCGCAAGTCGGAGGACGTTGTAGCAACAGTCGAGCGCAACCGACCGAGGCCCCCAAGGATGGACGACTACCAAAAAGTCATGAATGGGCCATGCCCTTTCCACCCAAAGGGGAAGCACGTGGCCAAAAGCTGCTTCATGCTCAAAAAGCTTGTTTCCAAGCAAACATCAGCATCTGGCGAATAGAAAGACAAAGACAAGCCGGACTCGGACGCAACCGGTGACTACCAAGATCCCCAGGCAGAGCTCAATCATATATTCGGAGGGCCATCAGTATACGAGTCCTAGCGTAAACAGAAGCTAACCACCCGAGAAGTGAACTCGGTCTCGTCTGACGCCCTCTAATATCTGCATTGGTCTGAGATGGCAATCATATTCGACCACGAGGATCACCCTGACTGAGTAACGCATCCAGGACGCTACCCACTCGTCCTAGACCCGGTCATCAGAATGATTAAGTTGAAGAAGGTTCTCATCGACGGAGGAAGTGCGCTGCATATTTTCTTCGCCAAAACGCTTGACGAGATGAAGATACCTCGGTCTGAGTTGCGGCCGAGTGCAGCTCCCTTCCACGGGGTAATCCCTAGCCTTTCTTCAACTCCACTAGGACAAATCACTTTGCCAGTAACCTTTGGCACGCGGGAAAACTTTTGCACAGAGAGCATCTATTTCAAGGTCACCGACTTCAAGACTGCCTACCATGCCATACTCGGACAACCTGCACTCACCAAGTTCATGGCGGTGCCTCACTATACTTACATGATGCTCAAGATGCCAGGACCAGTAGGAGTTCTCTCTCTACGCAACGACGTCAAGCAAGCCTTCACCTACGACAAGGAGAGCTGTGAGCTGGCCCAGTCTCATGAAGCGGCAATCAGACGAAGCAATATCCAACTAGCTGCAACAACTTCGAAGGAGGACGAGCAAGTCCCGGTGAAGAAGGTAGCCAAATCGGGAAGTTTAGCGGATTTAGAAACAAAAAGATCCCCTGGACCTTTTCAACCCTACCATGACTGTGCTTGTTAGGACCGGACTCAACCCCAATTAGGAAGACGAGCTCGTCACCTTCCTCCAGGCGAACAGGGACATATTAGCTTGGAAGCCTTCCGACATGCCTGGCGTACCCAGGGAGGTGATCGAGCATTCCCTAAAGGTCAAACCGGACGACAAACTAGTCTAACAACGACTATGGTGCTTCGCACAAGACCGCAAAGATGCTATCCGCGAGGAGATAACCAGATTAGCTGGCAAACCTAGTCCTAGTTCAGAAGAAGAATGGTTAATGGCGCATGTGCATCGACTATACCGACTTAAATAAGACGTGTCCCAAAGATCCATTTGGTCTACCCAAGATAGATCAGGTGGTCAATTCAACTGTGGGATACGACTTAGTCAGCTTTTTTGACTGCTATTCGGGATATCATCAAATCAGCCTAAAGGAGGAGGACTGCCTAAAGACTTCTTTTATCATGTCATTCAGGGCATACTGCTATGTCACTATGTCGTTCAGGTTGAAAAACATTGGCGCAACGTATCAACGTGCTATTCAGCGGTGTTTTCACACTCAACTCGGGCACAACGTGGAGGCATATGTCGATGATATGGTGATCAAGACCAAAGTTAAGGAAGACCTCATCGCTGACTTAGAAGAAATTTTTCAAAGCCTTTGAAGATTCAAAATGAAGCTAAACCCGGAAAAGTGCGTCATTGAAGTACCATCGGGAAAACTACTCGGTTTCATTGTTTCACAATGTGGCATTGAGGCAAATCCAGAGAAAATCAACGCAATCATGAACATGGCTCCCCCGACTAGCCAGAAGGACGTATAGAAGCTAACTGGCTACATGGCGGCACTCAGCCGATTTGTTTCCTGACTTGGCGAACGGGGCATGCCCTTCTTTAAATTACTGAAGAAGGTTGACAATTTTCAATAGATACCAGAAACCCAACAAGCCTTGGAAGTCTTCAAGAAGTTCCTTACATCACCACCAGTGTTGGCGTCACCAATACCCCAAGAATCACTTATGTTGTATCTGGTGGCAACTACTTAAGTAGTTGGCACGGTTTTGGTTATCGAACAGGTAGAGCTAGGACATATACAAAAGGTTCAAAGGCCAATTTATTTTGTTAGCGAAGTACTAGGTGAATCCAAGATGCGATATCCCCAAGTCCAAAAGCTGCTATATGGATTACTTATAACTATCCGGAAGTTGGTGCACTATTTCCAGTCACATCAAGTAACAATTGTCACATCGTTTCCACTCGGAGATGTTCTACATAATCACGAGGCCACTGGCCGAATCGCTAAATGGACACTCGAGTTAATGGTGTTTGACATTGTCTTTTAACCACGGACAACAATCAAATCTCAAGCCCTCACCGACTTCATGGCCGAGTGGACGGAAGTTCAGATGGTCACACCTATGGACAAGTTTGAATACTGGACGATGTACTTTGACGGTTCTCTGCGGATCGGTGGAGCAGGAGCTGGCGTCGTTTTGATGTCACCCAATGGAGAAAAACTCAAATATGTCCTTCAAATACATTTTCTGATATCTCACAATGTTGCCGAGTATGAAGCACTCATCCACAGGCTCTGTATCGCTGTATCACTCAGTATCCGATGATTGGTGGTTCATGGGGATTCCCAACTTGTGGTAAACCAAGTTATGAAAGACTGGACGTGTCTGGACGACAACATGGTGGCATACTGTCAAGAAGTGCAGAAGCTGGAGAACAAGTTTGATGGGCTAGAAATCACACATGTTTTGCGCCAATACAATGAAGCCACAGACGAACTAGCCAACATGGGATCCAAGCGAGAAGTGGTTCCGACTAGAGTTTTCGTCGAGTAGTTGCTGGAGCCGTCAGTCAAGAGAAAGCCTGATCACGAGCAATCGGGGGCTGAACCTACCCCGGAACCAAGAGAAGTGCTAATCATCTCTCAAGACTAGCGCACTCCTATTACCCGATTCCTATTGGAAGATGAGCTCCCTGAAGACCGCAGCGAAACCGAGCGAATCAAGCATTGAAGCAAATGTTTTCTTGTAGTCGGAGAAGACCTTTATCGTCGAAGCACATCCGAAGTCCTCATGCTCTACGTCACACCTGAGGAGGGCAAGCAGATACTACAATCAATCCACTCAGGCATCTGTGGCAACCATGCCGCATCACGGACGTTAGTCGAAAAGGCTTACAAGCAAGGTTTCTTCTAGCCAACTGCAGTTACCGACACTAAGGTCATAGTTTGAACATGCGAGGGATGCTAATTCTTTGCTCGAAAAACACATTTACCCGCTCAGGAGTTACCGATGATCCCAATATCTTGGCCCTTTGCAGTCTGGGGGCTCAATGATGAGAACATCACTCCTTTGGATACTTAAAACAATCCTCAAGTTGTTATGCATGGGCCAATTACCAGAGCTCGGGTACGACAATTGAATCTCCAGGTGAACTCGTTCCTAAGTTCTTCTTTTGGTGACTTTGAGAATAGATTGCTACCTAATGATTTGATTAAGATTAGGAACCTTGGAGAGGACCAGGAAGCATTTGGAGAGAGGCTAGGAGATGGACAAGGCCAACAAAGGTGTTCAAGTCAAGTTGGAGGCCCAACTCATATCGAGCTCGAGTCCATCACAGATTCCAGGAGCAGTCCGCACTAAAATTGTCGCTCAGATAGCATATGAACTCCGTTTTTGACGTTCAACATATGTACAGAAAGCTAAGGAGATAATCTTTCCAATGGATTTGGTTCCATGTCAAAATTCCTTACGAGTCAAAAGATATTGTCAAAATAAGAGGGCAAACAGAATTTGCTAGGGTGCTGCATCACTGTTTTTTGGGCCGTTGGGCCTTGTATCATGTCAGAGTCCATTATGGATGCGTCCAGGGGTCCTTGGCTGACCCTAGACCCTATATATTCAGTAAAAGTCATCGAGTTAGAGTTGGGTTTTGCTTAGATTATTCTGCCATTGCAGTTTCACCATCTAGATCGGTTTGTGGAATCCCAACTTTGTGTGCTAAACATCCATCTGCAATTCAACTTGTGTTTTCTTTGTTCTTGTAAATTTCTTCGATTGTTTGTAGGAGCAAAACCTTCGTGGTTAGGTCAACTGTGTGAGAGTGTGGCCGATAACGACACGACGCGCGGGTGTAGCGAATGCGAGGTGACAATCCACTGATCAGAAGCCTCAAAACGTGAACGTTCACACGTCGCCAAATCGAACCTATCGGAAGGTCGGGCACCTAGTCTCGCATCAAGTGGTATCAGAGCACAGGTTGCCCGATAGGTATATATGTGTGGCAGGGAGACCTGTTCTGTGTCTCGTTCCGTAAAACGGCCATAACTTGCATACGTACTCGAAATCGGGCAAATTTTATATCTGCGGACATCAACAGAAAATTTTACATCCACTTCTCCCCAAACTTTCATCAGGCTCGGCCGATCTAAAATCGTGAAATTTGGCCTGCAAGACTGAGTTTTCGAGCCCCAAAGTTCCTGCACACTTTTTAGAGCTCCTGCTTGTTTTTCTAGGGCCACTCCGTGCATCATATCGAGTTGCCAATTTTTGTGGTTGCTTCTTGTGTACTCCTAGTTGGGAAAAAAATCAAAAAAGGAAGAAAGAGAAGAGAGAGAAAAAAAGAAAAGATAGAGAGAAGGAGAGAGTGTGTGGTTCTCCGTTCTGGGTCTTGTGTATCTATAGCTTTGTGTCCTAGTTTCCTTTGTTCCTTACTCTCGCTTGCTTATACTAGTCCTAGGGACGTGTCTCGGCCAATGATTGTGACAAGTATTTGGGCTTCTTATTCAGCTTTGCTATTCTGTTATTGAATTTTGCTAACCCTTGCTACAATACACTGCCTTCCGAGATCCACACACTTCTGGTCAGTACAGGTTTATCCTTGCAATCGCACCCCTGCCGTCATCAAACATCCCACCTCTCCGAGTCGTACCGCCTGCTTCAATTGATAAGATTTTTGTAAGAGCAAGGTAAGACACTTGAGAGTGTGTTCTATCACCTAGTAGTTGATAGGGATCATACTTTTGTGCTATTTGTTTCCTATTTTCTACTAACCATGGCAGGTGAGGTGAATAATTTTGTTGATTGTGCTTCAAAAGAGGAGATCACTAAGCTAGATCAGAAAATTGAGGAAAATGTAGCTGCCATGAATGCGATGTGGGAAGACCTCCAGGCTATAGTGGGGAGCATTACCACCCTCACTAACCGTGTCGAGCAATTGGCAGCAAACCGTCACCCAACACCACCACTTGTTGATGATGATGGAGATAATGAAGAAGAGGAAGCCAACAATAGTGATGCACGCGCTGCACTTCGTGACGAGCGCCTACGACAACGGCTACGATTCAACCGGCAAGGTATGGGAGGTAACCGCCACCAAGGGCGAGGTAATGATGATCCTTTTGCTAAAGTCAAATTTACCTTGCCTTCCTTTTCTGGAAAATATGACCCTGAGGCTTATTTAAATTGGGAAATGACAGTAGAGAAGAAATTTAATTCCCATATAGTTCCTGAAATTCATAGGGTTAGGCAAACAACTAGTGAGTTCAAGGACTTTGCTATTATTTGGTGGAGTGAACTAGTTAAATCTAGCCTAGAACATGACACATGGGATAGACTAAAGCGAGCTATGCGGGGTAGATTTATTCCTCCATCCTTCAAATGAGATTTGCGAAAAAAATTGCAACGCTTAAACCAAGGTGATAAGTTTGTAGAAGAATACTTTCAGGAATTACAAATAGGCATGTTGCATTGTGAGGTACAGGAGAATGAGGAGGATAAGATCGCTCAGTTCTATGGGGGATTGAGACGTGAAATTCAGAACATAATTGCCTATAAAGAATACAATTCTATTAACTAGTTGTTCCATCTAGCTATGTTAGCTGAACAGGAATTGTAGGGAAGGCAACCAATGAAAAGGAACAATTGGGGCATCACGTCTACATCGAGGCCTCCCTTTGGACCCGAAAAAGTACCCCTACCACTATCCAGACTTCTACACCCTCCACCAATCAGGCGTGATTAGAGGCATCAGCACCAACATCCCGTGCTACCGAGGTGAGTAAATCTGTTCGTTCGCAGACACCCGCAAAAAGTACATCATCGGTTGCTTCCACGGGGTGAACTAGAGATATCCAATGCTTCAAGTGCAAAGGGATGGGGCATGTGCAACGTGATTGCCCGAACCAGAGAGTTCTCATTGCTACAGATGATGGTGGCTACACTAGGGCTAGTGATGTTGAAGAATTAGTAGATGCCACTAACCAAACAGGAGATGAAGACCACAGCGATGACAGTATGGAGCAAATAGGTGCTGCTGATACAAGCAAGTACTTGAGCGTTGTAGCACAACGGGTGCTAAGTGCTCAAATGGAGAAGGCGAAGCAAAATCAGCGCCATAACTTGTTCCAATGCAGGTTTGTGGTCAATAATAAGGCATGCCATGTTGTCATTGATAGTGGGAGCTGTAGCAATCTTGTTAGTTCTGATTTGGTTGAGAAGCTTGGTTCGCCTACACAACCACATCCACAGCCTTACTACATCCAATGGTTCAACTCTTGTGATAAGTTAAAGGTAAGCAAAGTTGTAAGGGTGCAATTTTCCGTTGGAAATTACCATGATAGTGCAAATTTTGATGTTGTGCCTATGCAAGCATGTTCTTTGCTGTTGGGTAGGCCTTGGGAATATGATAGAGATGTGTTGCACCGTGGTAGAACTAACACTTATACCATCACAAACAATGGTAAGAAGATGGAGTTTCTACCAATGACTCCTGCTGAAATTCTGAAAGATGATGTAGCACGTGCTGAAAATGAGAGGAGATTAAATGAATCTAAGTCTGAAAATCAGCAAGTAGCTAAAGATGTTTTTCTGCCAAAGAAGGAGAAAAATGACCCACATGCTAGGAACGATACACTTAGGTTGAAAGGTGCTTCCATGTTAGCTACTAAATCTGAAATTTCTGAGTTAATTGTACATGAGTTTATTTGCTATGCATTGATTTGCAAAGATACTTTCTTTACACTTGAGGATTCGCCTCCATCTTTGCCACGTGCAATTGCTAACCTTTTGCAGGAGTTCATTGATGTATTTCCAAGTGAAATACCCCCAGGGCTGCCACCTATAAGAGGAATTGAGCATCAAATTGATTTGATCCCAGGAGCTGTGTTGCCAAACCGTGCGCCATACAGGACCAATCCCAAAGAGACTAAGGAAATTCAGCGTTAAGTGCAAGATTTGCTTGACAAAGGGTATGTACATGAGAGTCTTAGTCCTTGTGCTATTCCTGTTATTTTGGTGCCTAAGAAGGATAGGTTATGGCACATGTGTGTGGATTGTAGAGGCATTAACAACATAACTATTAAATATCGTCATCCTATTCCTAGGCTAGATGATATGCTAGATGAATTAAGTGGCTCTGTTGTGTTCTCTAAAGTAGACTTGCGTAGTGGATACCACCAAATTAGAATGAAATTGGGTGATGAATGAAGACTGCGTTTAAAACAAAATTTGGTTTGTATGAGTGGTCAGTTATGCCTTTTGGTTTAACAAATGCCCCTTCTACTTTTAGTGACTCATGAATGAAGTTTTACGCACTTTTATTGGTAGATTTGTGGTGGTTTATTTTGATGATATATTGATTTATGGCAAGTCTTTATATGAACATAAGGAACATTTACATGCTTTTTTTATCACTTTGAGAGATGCACGTTTGTTCGGTAATCTCGAAAGTGCGCTTTTTGCACGGAACGAGTTTCATTTGTTGGTTATGTTGTGACTCCACACGGAATTGAAGTTGATGAGATCAAGATTGAAGTGATCAAGAGTTGGTCGACTCCTAAATCGGTTACATAGGTGCGGAGTTTTCTCGGTCTAGCTGGATTCTACCATCGCTTTGTGAGAGATTTCAGCACCATTGCCGCACCCATGAATGAGCTAACAAGGATAGGCATTCCATTTCGATGGGGACAAGCACAAGAAGACGCCTTCAATTTACTCAAAGAGAAGTTGACTCATGCACCGCTACTCCAACTCCCTAATTTTGGTAAGGTTTTCGAACTTGAATGTGATGCAAGTGGAATTAGGATTGGAGGTGTTTTTATTCAAGAGGGTAAGCCTGTTGCATACTTTAGTGAGAAGTTGTCCGGGCCTAGTTTGAACTATTCAACCTATGATAAAGAATTATATACTTTGGTTCGAACTTTAGAGACTTGGCAATATTATTTATGGCCAAAGGAATTTATTATACATTCTGATCATGAGTCTCTGAAACATATTAGAAGTCAAGCAAAATTGAATAAAAGACATGCTAAGTGGGTAGAATTTATTGAATATTTTTCTTACATCATCAAACATAAGAAAGGGAAGGATAATATGATTGCTAATGCTTTGTCTAGACGCTGTACCATGTTGTCTCAACTTGATTGTCGTATATTTGGGCTTGAATTGATTAAGGGACAATACAAAACTTGATGTTGATTTTAAAGTCGTGTTCTTAAATTGTAAAGAGGGACATACATGGAATAAATTTGTGCTTAATGATGGATTATTGTTTAGAGCTAACCGCCTATGCATTCCAGTTGGATCTGTTCATCTTTTGTTGCTACAGGAGGCCCATGGAGGAGGTTTGATGGGTCATTTTGGTGCTAAGAAGACGGAGGATGTTTTGGCCACACACTTCTTTTGGCCAAAGATGAGGCGAGATGTAGAGCGTTTCATGGCTCGCTGCACAACATGTCAAAAAGCTAAGTCTCGTTGGAATCCACATGATTTGTATATGCCTCTTCCTGTTCCTTCTATTCCTTGGGCAAACATATCTATGGATTTTGTTTTGGGATTGCCTAGGACAAAGAGGGGGAGGGATAGCATTTTTGTTGTAGTGGATCAATTTTCTAAGATGGCCACTTTATTCCTTGTCATAAAAGCGATGATGCCGTTCATGTTGCTAATCTCTTTTTCAAAGACATTGTTCACTTGCATGGTATGCCTTCTACTATTGTTTCAGATCGTGATGCTAAATTCTTGAGTCACTTTTGGCGTACACTTTGGAATAAATTGGGTACAAAGCTGCTATTTTCTACAACATGTCACCCACAAACTGATGGACAAACCGAGGTCGTGAATAGAACATTGTCTACTATGTTGCAAGCTATTTTGAAGAAGAATTTGAAGATGTGGGAAGAGTGTTTGCCACATGTTGAATTTGCATACAATCGGGCAGAACACTCCACCACCAAGGTAAGTCCATTCCAGGTAGTGTATGGATTTAATCCCTGTGCTCCTATTGATCTTTTGCCTTTACCTACTACTGAGCGGACACATAAGAATGCTAAGCAGCATGCTATTTTTATTTCGAAAATGCATGAAATAACTAAAGAACATATTGAAAAGATGAATAAAAAGTATAGAATTGCTGGTAGTAAAGGTAGAAAGGAAATTACTCTTAAACTGGGTGATTTAGTGTGGTTACATTTGAGAAAAGATAGATTTCCAGAGCTTAGAAAATCAAAATTGATGCCTAGGGCTGCTAGTCCTTTTAAAATAATTGAGAAAATTAACGATAATGTATATAAACTTGAGTTGCCTCCCGAGTTTGGGGTTAGTCCCACCTTTAATATTTTAGATTTGAAACCATACTTAGGAGAAGAAGATGAGTTTGAGTTGAGTACGACTCCACTTCAAGAGGGGAGGATGATGAGGACATCACTCCTTTGGATACTTACAACAATCCTTAAGTTGTTATGCAAGGGCCAATTACTAAAGCGCAGGTATGACAATTGAATCTCCAGGTAAACTCGTTCATAAGTTCTTCTTTTGGTGACTTTGACAATAGATTGCTACCTAATGATTTAATTATGATTACGAACCTTGGAGAGGACCAGGAAGCATTTGGAGAGAGGCTAGGAGGCGGACAAGGCCAGCAAAGGCGTTCAAGTTAAGTTGGAGGCCCAATTCATATCGAGCTCGAGTCCATCTTGGATTCCAGGAGCAGTCCGCACTAAAATCGTCGCCCAAATTGCATATGAACTTTGTTTTTGACGTTCTACATATGTACGGAAAGCTAAGGAGATAACCTTTCCAATGGATTTGGTTTCACATCAAAATTCCTTACAAGTCAAAAGATATCGTCAAAATAAGAGGGTGAACAGAATTTGCTAGGGTACTACGTCACCGTCTTTTGGGCCATTGGGCCTTGCATCATGTCAGAGTCCATTAGGGATGCGTCCAGGGGTCCTTGGCCAACCCTAGACCCTATATATTTAGTAGAAGTCATCAAGTTAGGGTTGGGTTTTGCTTAGATTATTCTGCCATTGCAGTTTCGCTATCTAGATCGGTTTGTGGAACCCCAACTTTGTGTGCTAAACATCCATCTGCAATTCAGGTTGTGTTTTCTTTGTTTTTGCAAATTTCTTCAATTGTTTGTAGGAGCAAAACCTTCGTGGTTAGGTCGACTACGTGAGAGCGTGGCTGATAATGACAGGATGCGCGGGTGTAGCGAATGCGAGGTGACAATCCACTGATTGGAAGCCTCAAAACATGAATGTCCACACGTCGCCAAATCGAACCTATCGGAAGGTCGGGCGCCTAGTCTCGCATCACTCAACATTGTCAGGCCATTCAAAAAAGCACTAGGAGGGTTCACACATTTGTTCGTCGCAGTGGACAAATTCACAAAGTGGATTGAGGCAAAACCCGTTGCTACCATCATGCCAGCCCAGGCAAAAGACTTCATCATGGGTATTATTTACCGGTTTGGAGTTCCCAATCGCATCATACCGGACAACGACACTCAATTCACGGGCGGCATCTTTCAAGATTTTTGTGATGACTTTAACATCAAGATCTGTTATGCTTCTGTGGCTCACCCACGGAGCAATGGACAGGTCGAGCGTGCTAACGGCATGGTCTTGCAAGGTATCAAGACTAGGGTGTTCAACCAACTACGACCATATGTTGGGAGGTGGGTGCACAAACTCCCATCTATTCTTTGGTCTCTACGAACCACGGTCAGGTTGGCAACAGGGCAATCGCCTTTCTTACTAGTTTATGGTGCCGAGGGCGTGTTACCATCCGAGTTGGAGTTTGGCTCTCCGTGAATCCGGGCCCACTCCAAAGACAAGTCAAATGAAGACCGACTAATAGAGCTCAGTCAGTTGGAAGAAGCAAGGTGTCGATGTTTTACACCGGCAATATGATTATGGGGCTACCCAATGGATGGAAACTCGGTGGATTGCAAAGGAACACAAGGAGATTTTATACTGGTTCAGGCCCTCGATGTGAGGTAATACCCTACGTCCAGTTGTGATGGTATTCCTTTGAGGATTTGTGTTGATCAATGATCTCGTGCCCTCAAGGGGCGCCCTGCCTCCCCTTATATACTGGGGATAGGGGTACAAGGTAGGAGTCCTAGCCAGATACGGCCAAGGTGTGGACACCCCGGAAGTGCATTATGGAGAGTAATTACTTATGACAACGCGAAATATCTAGATGGATGGGATCTTGAATCAAAACCAAATAAGCGCAGTAACCATCCATCCTCATCGCAGCCTTGCCATAATATTTACCCATTCATAATACAAATCCAAAGCGCCGAATTCAGAAATAAGGAGATATTTGGAGAGTTGATCCACCAGTCCGAAACGGCAAAGTGTGCCCATCAAACCACATGAAGGTGGTGACCAAACATGATACATACTTCTGGGGACATGGTCTACGGTTGAATCAATATCCATGCATCTCATCATTTCTAAATTCTTACTAGTGTGTGATTAGCCTAGGAAAGCTCTAGTCCCACACGTTCATCTTAGCAATTGATAAACATCACAAGTACTCTAAATATGGATAAAAGTGCAGCAGGGTTATATATATTACATAGAGGGTTCACACCCTAAATCATCACAGAGTAGCACAAAAGATAGCAACGAAAATGTAAACATAAAGGATAAAACCAGTGGTGCCATACCAAACCAAACCACAGGGCAACCGACTGGGGATAGAGCTTAACTCCAACTACACATTATCCTCACCACCCTTGGCGGGATAATAGTAGACCACATCAATGTCGTCGTTTTCCTCACCTGAAAATATGCAGCATGAGTACGAATGGTACTCAGCTAGACTTACACAATATTAATAGTACAAAGGAAAAATGCTGGTCTCTACATTAAGGAAAATGGCTATGTTGATCTGGTTTTACATAAAGCTAAGTTTATTGAGCAAATAATATCTTGAAACTATAAGCATTTGCGAAATATAGCATTCTGAAAATTTCAAGACAGCAAGTAATACATACTCTGAAAAAGAGGTGGAAATGAGCACAATCCCATGCTCTAACATCAACAGTGGGCCACCATTGCCCAAATAAATATGCTACGCAAGCATACCATCTTTCATGACTAAAACCAAGTCATATTTAACACCAAAGCCTTTCACATAAACCCATCCATCCATGACTATCCTAAGTCATGATATAACCATATAATCCCATAACCACATATCCCAAGTTTGATGCTAACATGACTGAGGAACACATCAAGCGGTCGTTCGTAACCGTGAACATGGCTGTTCGAATAGTTCTTACTCTGATCAGAGGTGTACATCTTTACCCACACGATGTGATAGAAGCCAAATGGCTACACTCTAGTTTGATCCGTACCCGTCGGTACCCACACTCTATACATTGAGTGCGGACTAGAGGACACAACAAAACCTTTGCCACGCTTAGCCCCAACCACCTAAACCATGTCTGGGCCCCCGACGACTTAGCCACACACACAAGTGACTAAGGCGGGCTCATCGTCGCGGGAGGCACCTCCGGCCAAAACCAGGCGCGCTCGAGGCCCTCCAAAGGAAAAACCATCCTCACGACTGATGGACGGGCGTAGATGGCCACAGCCTCCCGTGCTACTGAGTTAAGCCGTCCCATTCCCAGCGTGTGGAAGTACGTAGGGTGCTTGAATAGACGTCAACATGTTCGGTCCTTAATGACCAAGACGGAGCTACATGCATCGGGGAAACACCATCCCGTCATCGCCCTATCATCCATCCAAGTCAAACATATTCTCAATTATAAATCAGAAGTTATTCTTTTCATATTTTAACCCATCCATTCGTATTAAACTAGTTTTGAACCGATAGCTCCATCTATTGGATTTTTCTAAGTCTAGAACTAAGCATGGCTAAGTATTCGGTAAAATAAAAGTATCCCAAAGTCCTTAACCACGGGTGACAAGGTATAAATATGGAATCAACAACCAAGGAATGGAAATGCATACAATTGGGCAATATTGACTCTACCCGTTTTCCCATTTTAAATAGACTGAAACATGCATATAGATATTGTTTTCGCAAACAAATAAATTTATAGAAGACATAAGTTCAATATGCTTAGATGCTTGCCTTGCTGCTATGATGGTTCGCACTCAACTTCTGGTTCTTGCTCCTCGTACTCCGAATTGTCTGAATCTACCGATAAAAAGCGAATATGCAAATAAGAATCAATTAAATATGTCTAAGCAAAAATGATCAATAAATTCCAAGATAAATACAGTAGGTAGGCCACATTCTAAAGTGAATTTTAGTGAAAGAATCATTTCAAAATCTTTTACGGTTTATGAGTTATAAAAATAACAAAATAAAAAGGCTGAAAATGGCAGTTTTGTAATTATTTATATGTAAACTTAAGTCGTTATATTTGACTAACATTTTCTATTAAGATATCAAGAAGGCATGCATTTTTATATAAAAGAGCATAACCTACTAGTTCCAACAAAGTTTGGTTCACTGGATTTTGATTTAAAATGATTTAGTTGTGAATTTTACAAGTTTATCAAAAAGGAAAGTTAGAAATCACATAGGCCTATTTTAGGAGGTAGTTTTGTCAAAAAAAAATTATCCACAGTAAAGGTTACAATTTTCTGAGTTAAACAAAAGTGATTTCATATTTTTAACAGTTAGGATGAATTTTCTAGAAATTTATAAACTCCTAGGTTATAAAGACGTATATAAAAGATATTTCTATTTTTAGAGAAGAAATCCTAAACAGAAGTTCTCACTTTTTATTTTATAACATTAAAGAGAACATTTTTATGAATCCATAGAAATTTGGTTCACCTCAAAAGGAGTTATAAAGGATTTCCTAGAAATATTCCAAGTTCCTAGGCACAAAATAAGGTATTTTTGCTTCACATTATTTTATAGACATTTTCTGTACAGAAGTGGTTCTATTTTATTTTACAGTATTAAATTTCACAAATTTACAGAACTAACAAAATTTGTTTCACTCAAAAAGGAGTTAAAATGAAAAAGTTATGGATTTACAAAGTTTAACCATTTTCTGTTGGAAAATAATTCAGTTCATCATTTTCTTTTCTTTTCTTATTTATCCCCATCTTAGGCCCACCTGTCGGCGGCACAGAGCAGGGGAGGCGCAGGATGGCTGGGCCGCCAGTTCTGTTCGCCGGCACCGGCGGCGAACGGCAGCACGGCTGGCGTCGCGTCCAATAGAGAAAAGATAGAGGAGACCAAGGCGAAGCTGTGGGTGGTGGTCTCGCTGCCGACGATGGCCGGAGCTACACCAACGAGAGGTGCAAGCGGCGGAGGCAAACAGGGTGCTGAGGCAAAACGAATAATAACTCCACCCGAGGCAACTTAGTGCATGCATAAGCTTCTAAAAGGCTCCAGCCAGCTCACCAGAGGTCACGTGGGGTCTGGCGGGGTCGGTGCAGCAACAGCGACATTGAGGACGGCTCGGTGGCGGTGAAATCTCTTGGCTCCACGATGGCGCTTGCTCCAGTCGAACTGCGGCAGAGGTAAGATGTCTACAAGGTTATAGGCTTCCTAGGGATGGTAGACATGCAAGGAATCGGCGCGGGGCTCACCAGAGAAGGAGAAATCGACGGCGGCGGTAGCTTGCCGGAGAGGAAGAAGATGACCTCGATCTCGAGCTTCACTACACCATCTCCTGATTCCTTCTACCGGGTGTCTTCTGGAAGTGAGGCGATGATGCTGGCGAGCTGGCTCGGTCGGCGGTGTACTGGATCGGTCGAAACGGTTGCGACACCACGGCGGCAGTTCTGCAAAGCAGAGAGCAGGGACGGCGGCGGCACGGCGACTTTGGCTGGCGGACCTAGGGACACCGAGTACGAAAATGGGATGGTTAACACTTGTAGATCACGTTCCTAGGGTCGAGAGAGGATGGAGCTCACAGGAGCTATCTCGGGCTTAATTGAACACCTTCGGCAGAGGAGAAAATGGCGCTGTCTCCAGCGATCCTAGAGGTTTTCTCCGGTCTTCTCGGTAGGAACGTGGAGAGGAAGAAGAGGAGAGATGGCTGGCGAAGTTTGAGGCGAAAAGGCCGAGGTTTCCCAAAGCTGTGCTGTCTAGGGCTGCTTGTATACTGTGAGAGAGAGGAAGAAGGAGGCAGTGACACATCTGGCATGCAGATTGAGGTAGCTCCAGTTCTACAGTGCCCAGGGTGGGTCTCACATATAAGACAACATTTTTCTACACATTTTTGGCTAAATTTAGACTATGTCTAGTGGGTTCATGTAGTGAAAACCTAGGTGAAAGTGAAGAGGATGGTTAGGATTTTGGGTGAAACACTCTATCCCAAGCAGTGCTGAGGTTTACAAGTGGACCATGGTCATGTGGGTCCCACATGGAAGTGAAATAGAGAGAAGAAACCTCTAGAGACTAAGTCTTGTGAGCTGTCCAACATGCAGTTCTTGTATTACTGTTTTACTAGGTTAATGAGGAGAATAAATTACGGGAAAATTATTGGAGGTAGAGAAACATGTGTTTAACCTGATGACCAAATTTCAGGGTTAGAAGTGGTCTGGTTAATCCTTGGTGAAATTCCAAATTAGGCATAATGATCCAGTTTTTCTGCAGTGTAATTTATGTCCCTAGGGCTTTGCTCTTATTATTTTATGTGATTTCTTTGGGAATTAAATTGAGCCAAAAATACTGGTGGTAGGGTTCTTGTTGACACACCTGTTGGTAGAATTTCACTGCCTAATTAATCATCATTTTTATTTGGTGAAATTTAGGAGTAAACTAATTTATTTTAGATAGCTTCCTAGTTTTGCTGTTTTGAGGGATTTTATTGAAGTACTTACTGAAGTGATAAAATCATGTAAAATTTAAAGTGGATTAATTAAGTGGGATAGTGTTTACAGGAATTTTTCCATGATTTTTATGTTTAACCAATCATTTTTAGAAATTCCTTAGACTATACAAATGCATATGTCAAATAAAAGGACTCTGGATGAAATTTGTTGGAATTTTTAATAGGTCCAAACTAATGAATTAAATTCTGAAAAAATTATATTAATTCATGATAAATAAACTAATATTTGAATAAATTATCTCCCATATATACTTCTGTTCAATTTGATGCACTTTTTAGTAGTGTTTTGTTTTTGCCGATTTAGGGTATTATTATTGCAAATTTTAACTTGCATGAACTGACAATGCAAAAGTTTAAATTGCGCACTCTAATGATAGTAGGGCATAAGACTAATTATCTGAAATTTAATCTAGGGCTGTGACACAAGGGATCTCCTCTTAGAGATATAATCTACTCGACTAGGACTATATATTTCTTATTGTACAAGGCAAAGTCTGTCGGGTGCTACTATATCTCTAACTACAACTCTCGGCCCATCCTCTATCCAAGTGGCCCATATGCTTGTGATGAGGTACCCGGGGCCCATGGCCTCCACACAAGGGACATCGCAACCATCCAGTTGGCAAGATACCTTAAAGGACTACGTCATTATAACAGTCGTAATGTTCATGGCCACGCCTTTTCGATGGGAGATCTTGTTTTGAGAAAAATACAAACCACCAAAGGCAGACAAAAATTATCTCCCTTATGGGAGGGGCCGTTCATCATTGCTGAGGTAACAAGTCCTAGGTGCTTATCGACTAAAGATAGGAGACGGCATCCTAATCAACAACTTATGGAATATAGAACAGCTACGTCTTTTCTATACCTGAGCATTGTACTCAATTTCCATATATAAATAAAGTTTTTTACTCTAACTCACTAAGCCGATTGTTCCAACCGAGTAGTAAGTCGGGGGCTACATGATGATAACACATCTTCTGTTATTACTAGAGTTCGGATCTATTTTATCTAAGTCATGAAGTTTTATAACGAGTACGCTAACTCTTGCCAAGTATAGACTTGTGGGATAATCGCTTTTTATGTTAGTCCTTAACGCTCGGTATAGATTGGCTAGTCGGGTAAAACTAATGATGGCTATGATAGAACATGCACTCAACCAGATTTCACGGCAAACAAAAGTATTTACAATATGTACAGATTGTTTGTCTTTCCCACACATAGACTACTTAGAAGAGTTTGTTTTACATTGGTAGATCTTCAGCTATTGCCCGAGCAGTCGGCCTTGACTGGTTTATCAGTTCTAATCCTTCCTCCGGAGTGGTGCCCTCGGCAAACCCTTCGCCGACCGCCTCAATGTCCACCTGGGGGTAGAGAGACTTGGTCATGGCTAAAGCTTGGGAGATCCCCACTGTCACATGCTTCATGGTAAATTCCTTCAAGATCGCTGGAGCATCTTGAAGACGTTGTAGCACCTGAGAAGGAGAATTTGAACTTGACCCAGCTTGGCCCGGCTACATAATATCAAACAGAGACTTCACCGAGTCCAGTATGGCACTCCGTGAGTTCTCTATTACCTTTATTTCCTCAGCAAACGAGTTAATTGTGTCTGCGCATTTGTCTTGAAGGCTGCACATCCAGAGAAGAGACATAAGGAAACTTGGGTATCCAGTCAGCCAGCGTTCAGAAAGCATATATGCAATTTACTTGCAAACTCAGTGTCAACCTTGGACTTCGCCTTTTCGAGATCCTTCAGCTCCTTCTTCAGGCGTTCAATCTCTAGAGACTGATTGTGCAGATTTGTCTCATGAGCTACAGCCAACCAAGTTTGAAGGTTAGAAATATAGAGAGGATGCCTAGAGCTACTTGGGCAAAAGGGAGACTTACCTCTGATGGTCCCTATTTTCTCCCATTGCTCGTCCCACAGTTTGTTGACTGAATCCCTCTGCCAGGCCTCCCTCTCCTTACTACTCCGCTCTAGCTCATTCTTCTCGCCTTGGAGCTAGGTAAATTGGGAGATCTAGGGAGTAAGTTGGGTGAGTGCCTGACTCATTTTCTCATATCACTCAACAATTTTCTGTAAGAGCAAGACAATCATCAAGCAAGGCGAGTCATCGCTAAATAGCTACAAGATCAGACAACCAACATGAAGTTGAAAATGTAGTTAGCCGAGTCGCATACCTGGACCTGCCTCGAAGCTTTAATGGTGGCCTCCATTAGCTCTATTCGTTCTTTTTTGGCAGCCTCCTCGTTCAACTCAAAGATATCATCGCTTCTGTCCGGGTTAACCCAATAGAATACCCGAGGGAAATTAGGTGGATGGACCTCGAGCCTGTGGAGGTCATTTTCTTCTGACGACGAGGACAATGGAGGAGAAGGAGTTCTGGGTCCTGGGCCTTCAGGGGGTGTCGATTCGTCAGTCGACTCCGTGACTAGCTCTTCGGCTACTCTTGTGACATCCCGACTAAGAGAGGCTTGTGGTTCAGCTGAGTGCACCACCTCGACCTTAGGGGCAAGGGCAGCACCTACTTGTCAAAGGGTGTCCTCCAGAATGACCCCTTAGAGGTAAAGCTTATGTGACATCCTGAAAATCCGATTAAGAAAAATACGTAAAATTTCAAACTTTTTAAAACTTTTTGCATCATGTCGTGTCTTTGATTGCTTTGCTTGGGATCTGATAAAAGTCACATCTAATAAAAGTAACTGGCACATGAAAAATTAATTAAAAGAATAAATTGGCAACAACAGCTAATTTAAGGACAAGAACGAATAAACAGAAATTAAATGGAAATTAAATATTCATTTAATTTTTAACCTCATCCTTTGAATAATAAAAAGGGAGTAACTTTCAGTCCAAAAATCACAAAGGAAATTAAATATCCATTTAATTTCCAAACCATAATGCACATACTACCATGATCGGGTCTTTAAATAAAATTAAAGCACCCTAATCCATGAAACATTAATCGAGTATCTGAAGCTCGGCTAATCCATTTAAGGAATAAAATATCACCCAATTGGGTAATTAATTTCATACTTTAAAAATACCATGAAACCCTCAAAAGGAAACCCCACAATTTGTGGGAATTACCTATCTCCCAAGGGAGAATAATCAAAAAGGTTTATATACAAATAAATACTAATACTCTCTAAATAAATAAGACTATCCTTTTGAAGGAAATATGTGGAATCAAGCTCAAATTAAATTCTTGAATTTCCGAGGAGATCAAAGTCAAACTCCAAATTATGAACCCAAATTCAACTTCTTTTGGGCTCAATCCCTTTCCTCCCGATCCATCACCGATCTCTGGTCCAGCCTCCTCCTTCTGGCCCATTGGCCATCTAGGCCAGGCCGGCCCAGAAGCCAAGCAGCCGGCCAGCCTAGCTAGCCACCAGAACAGCTAGCAAGCTGAGCCAGCCCAAGCCGGCTTCACGGCCTAGCCAGCCCGGCCTTGCCAAGGCAACCGCTAGGGCAAGACCAAGTAGGCTACCTCACCCTACTGCGTGCCTACGCCACCCCGACGTCAACCGGCTGAGCTGCTGCCCTCCGTAGCTTGCCACCAGCCACCGTCGTGAGCGTCGACCCCCGTGCGGTGCACCGCGATGCCAACCGATCTTGGCTGAGCCACTTCGCCACACCGAGCCTACTGCTGCGTGCGCGGAGGTCGAGTAGTAGTGCCAAGCGCGTGACCACCACGCTCACGAACCGCGGCCTAGCCGCTCGATGCTGCGGCCACCATGTGCCGCCTTCACCTTGGCTGACAATGTGCTTGCCCCGTACCCCCATATCTTGCCCGGCGCTGGCCCTGTGTGAGCCGCCACGAATATGGCCGACCACGATGAGACGTTCCACGGCCGCAAATCGCACTGGCCAGAGCACGCCGAAGCCCTGTGCACCACCCTGCCGCTCGCGTCAACCTCACCGCCTCGATTCGTCGTATCCTGCCCACACGGCCACCCTGCCACCACTGTCGCCGGACACAACTGAACCTCCCCATCCCCTGCCCTAGCCACGCCAAGCACCACGTGGGAAGACAAGCGCCCATACCCTATGCCGATGATGCACGCCATCCTCGCCGGCCTCGACCCATCGCCTCCACACATGCCAGGGTGGCCTCCGCCAGCCACCATAGCTTTTCTTGCCTCAATGATGAGTCATGTCACCTGGTACGACCTGAGGCTGCATCACGTCGTGTAGAGCCACTGTAGTGTAGCTGCCATAGCCTAGCACCGACAGAGCCTGTGGAGGCTGTTTTGGTCGCACCCTAGGTGATGCGCGAGAGAGCAGAGATTGTAGCGATGACGAATGGGAAGGCGAGTAGCTAGCTGGCGATCTGGCGGCGAGGCGCTAGCCGAAGAACAACGACCGCGCGCCGTGCGCACGGAGAAGGAAAGAACCAAAAGTTTATCCCTTGATTACCCAAGATACAGAATCACCCTCTTATAGGATGAGCTAACTAACACAACTGATAATCCTTAATAAAAGGAAACCAACTAACTAATGCCATAACAAGAAAATAGCTAATTTAAGTAGATGACGCCAATGCCGCTGGCTTGGTCCTGGTCGCCGCTGCTCCACACTTGCGCCTCCTCTCATAGTGCAGTCCGACCATAACATCTCTCTCCCCCCCCCCCCTCAGGAAACAGCTTGTCCTCGAGCAAAAACGAAGGAAACAAGGTCTTGAACTCCTGAACATTCTCCCACGTAGCCTCCAAAGCATCTAGACCCACCCACTCAATCAATACTTGCCATGAACAACGGTGTAGCCGACCACGCACAGCATGGCCCAGAGTAGGCAGTGCGCGGCCATGATCCATGTCAGTCAAACGAGGGGGCGCCAATGGAGGGGTTCCGTGAAACGGCTTGAGCACACCCACATGGAATACATCATGAATGCGTGCACCCGGCGGAAGACGAAGACAATAGGCCACTTCATTGATACAAGCCAGGACTTCATAAGGACCGAAATAGCGTGGACTGAGCTTGGAACGAGTGGCCGAAGACAGGGACAACTCTTGGCGATGTGTCAAATGCAGCCAAACCCAATCCCCCACAGCAAACTGCACATCACGGTGGTGTCGATCATAAAACTTGCGGACATACTCTTGAGCCTGTAGAAGACGATCATGCACATCAGCTAGCAATTTGTCTCGGTCCAACATAGCTTGTTCCACGGCCGGCACTCTAGCATCACCCCGCATATAAGTGCGGATAGAGGAAGGATGGTGCCCATAAACCATGGTGAAAGGAGTCTCCTGGTGAGCGGTATGGAACGAGGTATTGAAGCAATACTCAGCCCAAGGTAACCAACGGAGCCACTAATGAGGGCGGTCACCTATGAGGCATCGGAGATACATTGCAATAACCTTGTTTGCCGCCTCGGACTGCCCATCCGACTATGGATGATATGCTGAACTCATATTAAGCTAGACGTCAGAAAGGTGGAAAAGCTCTGACCAAAAGGCACTGGTGAAAACCGGATCGCGGTCGCTCACGATGGAAGACGGTAAGCCATGGGGACGAACCACCTCAGAAAAAAATGTCTGGCTCACCGAGACCGCCGTGTATGGGTGGGACAGCGGAATAAAATGGGCGTACTTGGAGAAACGATCCACCACTGTTAAAATGACGGACTTGCCGCCCACCTTCGGCAGTCCCTCCATGAAGTCCATTGAAACATCCGACCACACCTGTGAGGGAACCTCCAAGGGTCGAAGTAAGCCGACAGGGTGAAGGTGTTCTGTTTTGTTGCGCTGGCACACCACGCAATCCTGCACAAACTCCTGGATAACTTGACGCGCTCGTGGTGTGTGAAAATCTGCGTGGAAGCGCTGGAGAGTCTTCTAGACGCCCTCGTGGCCTTCATGCGCCGAGCACAAAATGGTGGGCAAATGGGGCGACGCCGGCGGCAAGTAGACGTGGCGGTCATAACAGACCAGCCCATCCACCACAGACCAAGGCGCGCCGCGCTAGCCTATCACCACCTCCTCACGGATGGTGACCAGCCCGGGGTCTGCGTTGGCCATGGCGTGTAGCTCGTCAAAGAGCGCGAGGCGCGGCTCCGAAATGGCCAGGAGTGCCACAACGTCGTCCTCCTCCCGGTGAGACAAGGCATCCACCACCGTGTTGAGTTTGCCGGTGTGGTATTCCACTGAAAAATCAAAACCCATTAATTTGCTCACCCAATGATGTTGCGGTATGGTGGAGAGACGTTGGTCCAGGAGAAACTTCAAGCTGTAGTGATTCGTCCGCACGAGGAATTGGTGGCCCCAAAGATACGGCCGCCAATGCCGTACAGCCTGCACCAAGCCAATAAGCTCGCGCTCGTATGCAGCGAGCTTGACGTGCCGTGGGGCCATGGCGTGGCTGAAGAAAGCGATGGGACCATAGCCTTGATGGAGGATAGCGCCGATTTCCTCACCGGACGCGTCACACTCCACCCCAAACGGCTTGGAGAAGTCCGGTAATTGCAGCACCGGTGCGGTCGTAAGGGCGGTCTTCAAGGCGTTGAAGGACTCGGCTGCCTCGGACGACCACCGAAATGCCTCCTTCTTGAGCAGGTTGGTGAGCGGCGCCACCACGTTGCCGTAGTTGTGGACGAAACGAAGGTAGTAGCCTACCAAGCCGAGAAAGCCGCACACCACGCGAACTGTACGCGGAGTGGGCCAATCCACCACAGCCGCCACCTTGTGCCGGTCCATCACCACACCGGCCGCCGAGATGATGTGGCCCAGGTAGGAGACAGAGGAGAGCCAAAAGAGGCACTTGGGCCGCTTCAGGACCAGGTGGTGACAGCGAAGCTCCTGAAAGACGCGTCGCACGTGCTGGAAATGGGTGGCCCAGGTGGCACTATAAATCAAAATATCGTCAAAAAATACGAGCACAAAGTGGCGGAGGAATGGGGCCAAGACGTCATTCATCAAAGCTTGGAAAGTGGCCAGTGCGTTTGTGAGGCCGAACGGCATCACCAAGAACTCAAAGTGCCCATGATGCGTGTGAAACGCCGTCTTCTTGACATCATCCTCGAACATGCGAACTTGATGATATCCGGATCGGAGATCAAGTTTGGTGAAGAAGCGAGCACTGTGCAACTCATCAAGTAGCTCCTCGACCACCGGAATCAGAAATTTGTCCTTGACAGTGTGCTCGTTCAGGGCGCAGTAGTCGACGCAGAACCACCACGATCCATCTTGTTTCTTTACCAGCAGTACCGGGGAGGAAAACTCCGATGTAGTTGGGCGAATAATGCCCTGTTGTAGCATCTCGGCACATTGTTTCTCCAACTCATCCTTCTGGAGTTGCGGGTAACAGTACGGCCGCATCGACACCGCATCGACACCGGTCTTGAGGACGATCCGGTGATCACAGGCACGTGCTGGTGGCAGCCTGCGTGGCGCATGGAACAAGTCGGCGTAGTCCTCCAGGAGCGCCTACATGAGGTCGTGCTTGCCCACGCCGACAACCAAGCGCACCGCCAAGCCGCCTGTAAGCGACCCTTGCCAATGCACCCAACGGGTAGCCCACCAGAACGCCATGGTGAGGCGTCCAAAGTCCCATGTAATGGGGCCGAGTGTCTCGAGCCACGAGACACCGAGGATGATGTCAAACCCACTAAGAGGGAGGGTGTAGCAGCTGATGATGAACTCTTCCCCTTGGATAGACACCGGCAGCGCCCGCACGTGTCCACCCATGTCAAGCTTCTCCCCATTAGCCACCGTGATGCGCATCCCCTGCCGAACTAGCCCGACATGTATCCCAAGGCGAGCCGCCGTGTCCTCAGCCAGGAAACAGTGCGTCGAGCCCGAGTCGACAAGGGCCATGAACTTGTGACCGCCAACAGTAATCACCAGTTGCATGCTCTTGCCGGCTTGGATGCCCGTCAGTGCATTGAGCGAGATCTCCGGCTTTTGCAAGTCGACATCGATGCTCATTGGTTCGCCCAACCCTACTATAAAAATTTGCCGCTGCTGGTCAGGTGTCAGTGGCCCGGCATGACTTAGCAACTCGAGGAAGTGGTCGATGTAGTCGTCCATCGTGCCAGTGCACCAAAGCTGTGTCAGCTCGCCAAACGGGTTGAGCCGTAGGGGAGGACCGAATCGGCGGTGAGTGGCTTCCGAGAATTGAGCCCATGATGGTGTGCCTTCCTCCTCTTCCAGCCGGATATACCAACGTTGTGCACTTCCGGTCAGGTGGTATGACGCCAACCACACCTTGTCGTCCTCCGCTGTCCGCTGTCCGTGAAAAAATTGTTCACAACGTTTGAGCCACGGTAGTGGATCCTCCTTGCCATCGAACACTAGAAAGTCCAGCTTGTAGTAGCACGGCACGCGGCCCTGCGCTGGCAGAGCGCCAGTCGCCTGCATGGTCTCCATGGTGTGCTGCTCCGTGACTTCAATCTTGCCATCGGTCCCTATGCCTATTGCCTTCTCGACACGGGCCATGCGGAGATCATGGCTCTCCAAGCGTCGATTGATGGTCGACAGTTGTCTGTCCTAGCGGTCCATGAGATGAAGGATGTCATCCAGCCTTGCCGCGATGGCCGCTCCATCAACCGGCGCCGTCGGCGCCGTGGAATCGGTCGCCATGAAAGACGATGTGACAGTGGACTCTGATACCAAGCTGTTTTGGTCACACCCTAGATGATGCGCAAGAGAGCGGAGATTATAGCGATGACGAATGGGAAGGCGAGCAGCTAGCCGGCGATCTGGCCGGCGAGGCGCCTCGCCAGCCGAAGAACAACGACCGCGCGCCGTGCGCACGGAGAAGGAAAGAACCAAAAGTTTATTCCTTGATTACCCAAGATACGGAATCACCCTCTTATAGGATGAGCTAACTAACACAACTGATAATCCTTAATAAAAGGAAACCAACTAACTAATGCCATAACAAGAAAATAGCTAATTTAAGTAGATGACGCCGATGCCGCTGGCTTGGTCCTGGTCGCCGCTGCTCCACACTTGCGCCTCCTCTCATAGTGCAGTCCGACCATAACAGAGGGGAATCACTTCCCCTCACCAAGGCAAAGCTCCGACGGGCATCATGTTGATCGAAGTCCCTCCGTGCCGCCGAAACGAGGTCGAGCCGAAGAGGGCACCTGAACTCACGGGCCAAATTCTCACGCTAGCCGCCGCCTTGCTTCACCACCACCGAGGTTCGAAACACCCGGACCCCGGAGAACCTGATTGGACCACCGCCGGCGTCCTCCATCGACAACATCACCCCGCTGTCGCTAGCGCCCTCCTTACCGCTGCCTCTCCAAGACGTCTCTGCTTCCACGCGCGCCGCCACCAGCCACGCCGCTGCCAGCCATGCCACCACCGACCCGCCGTGTGAGGAAGGCCGGTGACCCCCTGGGGGCCACAGCCGGACTTTGGCGCCGGCAAGCCGCACGCCCGCGCGCGCTGCCAAGAGCAGAGAAAGAGAGAGAGACGATTGGGAGGAAAAGAACGGAGGGGGAAGTCTTTTAGAGACATGTAACACGGACAAGTAGGCCCCACACACTTTATTTTATGGTTAAGCCTAATGACACAATTAAGTTAACAACTCCTCGTGTGTGGGTATGACTTAAGGAATTATTTCTATAAAGCAAAATATGAATTAACCTTTGAAAAATTCATAACTAATTTATATGATGTCCAAATTGAGTGAAACTTGTTCCTAAAATTTTGTAAATTCAAACTCTACCTTCTGGACCAAAAATAAAGGTTGTCAAAAATGTGCTTTTTGCCCAAATTTGAAGTAAAACCAAACTAATAATTGGTTCTCCATGCTATAAATTGTCTTTAGGCAAATATTAAAGCAATAGTAATGATAATTATAAAATTTGTTAACTCATGCCTAAACCTTGGAACATGTAACATGGGTGAACCTTAGAGTCAAAGGTAAGACAAATGTTTTACCAAAATCCTCTAGATCAAATATGGAACTAAGTTATACACTCATAAAACTAGAATAGCCTGGGGAAATATTGTGAGTGAACCAAAAAAATACATATGCCTAATAAAATTTATGAATAGCAAATGTAAAAACACACCTCAAGTTGTGCATATAAGTAAAATTGGCAAGGAATTTTCTTGAAGTCAATCTTAACAATAAAACAACCTAATTCGGAAAAAAAATATGTTTGTTAGGTTGTTGAACCAATCGAATAAAGACCTAAAATGCATCCTTATGCACACTCATACAAGTCAAATTTGGATGGACACCCACTTTTGAACCTACAAATAAAACAAAAGCTCAGTTAAAACTCGGACACTTAATAATATGTTTATAAATACGAGTCAGCTAAAACAGGCTTCAGTAATTGGGTGTTGTGCTAGCAACCCATTAGGAAAGCTTTGACAATAGCTCTGCCTTAGGAACCTCCTAGTGGTAGCAGAAGCCAAACCCTGGCCTTTTTAGATTAATTAGCGAGCTCCTTAGCTTCATACGGAAGGATAGAGTTGTCTGCTGGATAGTTCATCTATAGGACTAAGTTGTAGCTTTGTGCGTGAGTTGATTGTTGTATTTGGCTCTTCTTGTGTAACTAGACTATATCATTCGTGAGGATCGGGAAGGGGCTGCCAAGGAGTTAAGGACTGAGCAAAGTTCAAAGAGCAAGTTAATCCATAAGTCGCCATGAGCAAGGCAAGTCATCACACCCCTTCGGTCATATTGGTCCCAATTTATAAAATGTTTTGTTTGTGAATTGCATGCCTTAATTTAAATTTTGATTATGATACATTGGTTAGTAGGCAATTTTCTACCACATTATAAATGACCCCATGTCATTTAATTGAATATCCGCCCTTGTAAATTGTATAGGAGTAATTTATATGCTACATTCATGCTTAGCCATGCTTAGATGAATTTGGTCGATTTATTCACTTAATCCCTACTAAAATTTGACAGGACAGTCATTAGGGAGATGACTGGTTAAACATTTAATGAACCAGTAGGATTGATTTAAAGCAAAATTAAATTTCCTTAATAGGACTTGGGTGTGCGGAATGTTAGTGGCCGATGTGGGAGGCCTTTAGTTGCATGCCCAAGTCGATTAAGGACCAGTTCCTTTTGCGACCTCTAGCTAGTTAGATGTACGACCATATGTCTCAAATGAGATGGATATGGTTGACTAATTTACTAAACTTGGGTGTATACCTGGGACGATGGGCGGACTAGGTCTTGCAGGCCAGGCTTGGCAAGTCTAGTCTGGATAGGTTCACATCCCTTATATGATGGGTCTGTGGGATGCCGGGACCATCATATTTACGAAGAACCTAGTGATGCGCTCAGGTTGGACGAACGGTATAAGGAGTTTGGAATATACCCAATAGTGGCCTGCCCGAGAGAGAGCATCACCTACCCTTGCACATGGGGGTCATTGCCAGGATATTGCCAGTAGGAATGTATTGTAAAGGCCTTGTCATTGCACTCACGTTAAATGCCTTGATCGGCCAGGCGTTAGAGTGTGATGGCTTCTGGGTAAAGCATACAACCTCTGGAGAGTGAAAACTATTCGAATAGCCATGCCCGCGGTCATGGGAGGAGCTATGCCTATTTGGATTAGTTTTGGTTTTATAAAACTAGGGGTGGAAAAGGAATGGAAATTAAGTGGGAGCCGCACTGCTCTGATGACTTATAGAATTCACGCGGGTTTCCTACTCTCAGCAGTTGGCATGCAATGTCAAATGATCTGCGGTGGATACGGTTGAGGTTCATTGATACCGAAGGATCTCATGTGGATATGGGATTTTGGATTAGAGTGGGTTGCCCTCTCTTGTATGAGGCTCTAACCCACAATACAAGATGTGCAGAAAATCAGTTTGTGAAATACAATTGAAATCTATTATTACACTATTGCAACTTTGGGTTTACGCAAATAAACCTATAGCCATCCTTATTATACCCGTGCATATCATTACATATTCTGTGGTGACTTGCTGAGTATGTAAGTCCTCATCCTAGCTCAAAATTGTGGTTACATCAAAGAAGGAAGCTGAAGACCTTGCTAGTATCCCTGCATACTTAGCAAGATGATCGGAGTGCTATCAAGAACTAGGTCGCGACCCCGGTCGATTGCTTGTGGGCATGCCACTTGGGCTTACTACTATTTCAATTTCTGCTGCTGTTCATCTAGTAAGATCAGGCCCTATTGGCCTTGTAAGAGGTATATAACCCTTTAGTCTTATTTCTTTTCGACATATGTTATGAACTGGCTATGTATGTGTGTACCAACTATTGATCCAGGGATTGGTACAGGAAAACACACGAGGTTTCTGATTTCCAATACTGGGGGCTGGCAATCAAGCTCTCAATCTCAAAACTTCTCGGTTGGGCTAAAATACATGACAGCACACCTAAGACAATCTCCACATATATTATTCTATATTTTCTGTTGATCAAAATTTTATCTTCTCTAAGATTATCTCATTTATCTAATCCATGTGTTGATGTTTTATATCAGCTATTTGATTATAGGGCTATTCGTAAGACATAAACTTAATGGATGTGAAGGGACACAAAAGATTTATCCTGTTCAGTCCCTCAAGGTGAGATAATATCCTACTTACAGGTGTTATGTATTGCCTTTAAGGTTTCTCTAGCGAGATTCTCTATGGTGTTGATTGTGTCCTAGAGGACTCCTTGTCTCTCCTTATATATTGAGAAAGCAAGATTACATGATAGGAATCTCAGTCGAACTTGATCAAAGGATTTTTCTCTAGGAACACAAAGTAACCGGGTAGGATTATATCCCTTTCCTTGTCATGCAGAACACAAAGTAACCGGGTAGGATTATATCTCTTTCCTTGTCATCCAAGATAATATAAAATCGAACTCTACTATATCCCTAATTACATGCAAAGCCCACTCTCTATCCGAATGGTCGTATTACCTTCCGTAAGGTACCCAAGACCTATGGCCTTCACACCATGTCTAGATGAACACATGTATCTGCAGGTGTTTGACCAGAAGGGAGTGGGGGGGCTTGTTAAGATTGCCACAGAGAGGGGCTGGAAGGCAAGGCCTCATTTAGAGGTAATTAAGCAGCTCCTAAGGCATAAGGAATTGTGAAATAAATATGCATTATTGTTTACCTTTCGATCATCAATCATGTCCAATCTCTTCAAAGGCAAGTTGAGGTAACTGTTCTATTTTGCTTATAATACCTTAAATCCCAAATACCCCCATTTACCTTTTAACCCCTGTAATATGCAAGATAATAAGATCATATTACAGTCAAGTCTTCGGGGTTGGTCAGATTGCAGCCGTGGGAGTCTCAAAAACCATGTGAATTCTACACAGACCGTATCGTTTCCCCCATATTCAGGACATGCACAGAAAATACATAGTACACAAACCAAGACTGAGACATTATTGATGATAACAGCTGTCCCAGATATACAGTACTATTATTGAATAACAAAATAGACAATGGAAAAACATGAAAACGATGACTAAATTATTTGGGGAAGTAACTAAATGGATGTTGCATCTAAGACATTCTTATGGAAGAAAGGTAATTCGAGGTGCATACTCCAAAATGTGACTTTAAATCTGTCTCAGTCCTGACATGCACAATTACTCCAATGACGTCTGCACAGGCCATAGACACGTACAAGCTCTTCATGGGTTACAAAAAGAACGTAAGTATCAATTTTGTTGGATACTCCATACCTACGAGCGTGCCATGCCATGCCAAATAAATATCATCATAATCTGGAAACTGGTTCTGGCAACTTAACATGTTGACAGGTCGACGATGTGTGCTGATTGTTGTTCCATCAGTCAAATTCGTGCAAAATTCAGACCTAATCTTGAATCGAAGATGAACTATCATTTCCGTCGGTTCAAACCCAACATTAAACAAAATTGTAAAGAAATCCACACTGCAAATGCCAGTTGCAATACTCAGTCTGTCTACGAAAGGCAATTGCCTCCATCTTGGTGCCCTGCACAGTATATGGGATATGGGTTGTAGTTGTTTAGTCAAATTACAGAAAGAGAGTTTCAAATTACAGAAAGAGAGTCAATCTCAAATTTTGCTGTTAGGAAGCAATTGAAGGTTATTTATTTGTCAAGGGCGTTAAACCCTCGGGTAGCTGGACCTCGGCTACGTAGCTCGTAGCCTCGATCCGTCTTCTCCGGCGAGGTTAACCCTCGGCCGCAGGCTTGGTTGAAGAGAGGAGGAAGATTAGATTGATAATATTCTTCTTGTTCCCCCAATCATACGTCTGTTACAGGTATATATGGCCCTTGGCCTCAACCAACCAGAGCAACATGCTCCTTTAATTTAGGAACTAATAATAGAAAGCTATTTCTAATTTCCATACTAATAATAGAAAGCTATTTCTAATTTCCATCTCAGTCCCTAGCGGTGATCGCGCCCAGCGCGTTGTCGTGCGCGCGTTCTGCGCGCTCCGTGTCGCGGCGCACGTCACGGGCCCGGCGGCGCCTGGAATACGTGCGCCCGACCATGACATCTCTCCCCCCGTCGAGGAGCAGCTCGTCCTCGAGCTGGAATTCCGGGTACTTGGCGCGGAACGGCTCGACATCTTCCCAGGTCGCGGACGCTGCCGACTCGCCCATCCACTGGACAAGAACCTGGTGCACCCCGCGAGCCAGACGGAAACGAACAGCACGTTCTGGCGCAGGGGCGACGGCACCATGATGCAGAGGCAGCAGCGGCGGAGAAGTGTCCGGCGGCGGCCCCTGGAACTTCTTGAGCAGCCCCACATGGAACACATCGTGAATGCGCGCGCGAGGCGGCAAGGCGAGGCGGACCGCGACGTCGTTGATCAACTCAGTGACGCGGTACGGCCCGAAGAAGCGCGGCTTGAGCTTGCCGGTGACCGCCTGGGGAAGTGACGACGCCGCACGCTGCCGGAGACGGAGGAGCGCCCAGTCGCCCACCCGGTACGCGACATGGCGGTGCGCCTTGTCGTAGTGCAGCTTCTGCGTCGCCTGAGCTTGTTCCAGCCGGTAGTGGATGTCGGCCAGGAACTCTGCACGCTCCTCCATGCTCTTGGCGACAGCAGCCACCCGCGTCTCGCCCGGCTCATATGACCGGATGGACGGCGGATCGCGCCCGTAGACGACACGGAACGGCGTGTCCCGCAGCGACGTCTGGTAGGCGGTGTTGAAGACGAACTCCGCCCAGGGCAGCCAGCGTAGCCACTGCCGTGGCCTGTCCCCGGTGAGGCACCGCAAGTACATGATGATGACGCGGTTGGCAGCCTCCGACTGTCCATCGGACTGAGGATGGAACGCCGTCGTCATGTGCAGCTTGGTACCCATCAGGCGCATGAGCTCGCGCCAGAATGTCGACGTGAAGACCGGGTCCCTGTCCGACACCATGGACTGGGGCATGCCGTGTAGTCGTACGATCTCGGTGAAGAATGCTTGAGCGACGGATTCGGCGGAGTACGGATGCGCCAGTGGGATGAAATGGCAATACTTACTGAACCTGTCCACCACGGTCAGTATGACGGACTTGCCACGGACGCGAGGGAGCGCTTCAACGAAGTCGAGGGCGATATCAGTCCAAATCCCCTAGGGCACCGGGAGGGGAAGTAGGAGGCCAGCCGGGTGCAAATGCTCGGACTTGTATCGCTGGCAGACGACGCACGTGCGCACAAAGTCCTGAACAAGCTGCTTCATGTTAGGAAAATGAAAGTCGCGCCGCAGTCGGTGTAGCGTGCGCTGAACCCCCTCGTGTCCGTCCTCGTGGACAGCTACGATGATCTCCTGGAGCAAAGGCGAGGTCGGCGGTATGTACAGCCGCCCGGCAAATTGGATCATGCCGTCCACAAGCGACCAGGGCGCCCCGCGGGAGCCGGCGCTGATGTCCCTGCGAAGGGCGACGAGAGTCGGGTCGCCTTGCTGTGCTTGGCGTAGGCGGTCGATGAAGTCGAAGCGCGGGGCCGAAAGCGCGAGGAGCGCCCCCTCCTCTGTGTCACGCCGGGACAGCGCGTCAGCCACGGCGTTCACCGCACCCGGCTTGTAGTCGACGGTGAAGTCGAAGCCCAACAGCTTGCCCACCCAATGGTGTTGCGGGATGGTGGCCAAGCGTTGGTCCAGCAAGTACATCAAGCTGTAATGGTCCGTCTTGACGAGGAAACGGCGGCCCCAGAGGTACGGCCTCCAGTGTCGTACGGCGTGGACCAGCCCGATGAGCTCCCGTTCGTACGCGGCGAGGGCGCGGTGGCGGGGTGCCACGGGGCGGCTGAAGAAGGCGATCGGGTGGCCGTCTTGAATGAGCACCGCCCCAAAGCCATGGGACGAGGCGTCGCACTCGACGACGAACGTCTTTGTGAAGTCCGGCATGGCGAGGATGGGAGCCGTAGTGACTGCGGCCTTGAGCGCACCGAAAGCCGCGGCCGCCTCGTCGTTCCAAGAGAAGCCATCCTTCTTGAGGAGGGCTGTCAGCGGCGCCGCGACCGAGCCGTAGTTGTGGACGAACTTGCGGTAGTAGCCCGCCAAGCCGAGGAAGCCGCGCACTGCTCGCGCCGAGCGAGGAACCGGCCAGTCGTGAATGGCCTGCACCTTGGCTGGATCCATGGCGACGCCTGCCTCCGATATGATGTGGCCTAGGTAGGAGACGGAGGTGACGCCGAACGCGCACTTGGAGCGCTTGACGAAGAGGCGTTGGTGACGCAGCTCGGTGAGGACGGCGCGAAGATGACGAAGATGATCCGCCCAGGACTTGCTGTATATCAAGATGTCGTCAAAGAAAACGAGCACAAAGCGACGTAGGAATGGGCGGAGTACGTCATTCATGAGAGCCTGGAACGTTGCCGGGGCGTTGCATAGCCCGAACGGCATGACCAAGAACTCGTAGAGGCCGTCGTGGGTGCGGAACGCCGTCTTGTGGATGTCCTCTGGCCTCATGCGCACCTGGTGGTACCCGGAGCGTAAGTCCAGCTTGGAGAAGAACCGTGCGCCATGGAGCTCGTCGAGCAGCTCGTCGACGACCGGAATCGGGAACGCGTCCTTCACCGTGAGCGCATTCAACGCGCGGTAGTCGACGCAGAACCGCCACGACCCGTCCGGCTTCTTGACGAGGAGGACGGGGGAGGAGAACGCCGAGTCGCTGCGGCGAACGATACCCTGCTCGATCATGGCAGCGCACTGCCGCTCCAGTTCATCTTTGTGGGCTGCAGGGTACCTGTACGGACGCACAGCCACCGGTGCCGCATCGGGCTGGAGGACAATGTGGTGATCACGGGCGCGCGCTGGAGGCAGCCCTGTCGGCTCGGCGAAGACGTCGTCGAAGGAGCCGAGTAGCCCCTCGAGGAGAGAGTCGTCGGTTGTGGCGGCATGGAGGCCCGGCGCCGTTGGTGGTGCCACACCACGCCAACAGACGGTGCGCCCCTCCCGCTGGAATGCCATGGTCCGCGCAGTGAGGTCCCAGACGATGGGCCCCAACGTGGCCATCCAGTGCGTGCCGAGGACCACGTCGTATCCGGCTAGGGGCATCACGAAGAGGTCGACGCGGAACTCCATGCCGTCAATGAGGATCGGGCCTTGGCGGATCACGCCGGGGCAGGAGACGCGCTCGCCGTTTGCCACTGTCGCCGTGAGCCGTGGGCGCGGCTCGATGGGCAGGCCCGTGCGCCGCGCAGCCGCCTCCCCGATGAAACTGTGGGTGGAGCCGGTGTCGATGAGCGCGACGAAGGAGGCGGCGGCCAGGAGCACCTGGAGCTGGATGGTGTTGCAGATGGGGACCCCAGCGACCGCGTGCAAGGAGAAAACCGGGGCCTCCGCTTCCGGCGCGTCCTCGGGCGCGGCGTCCTCGGCGGCGGCAAGGTCGACGCCGTTGATGAAGAAGATCCTCTTGCAGATGCGGTTGTGCCCGCGCGTGTACCGCTCGTTGTAGTTGAAGCAGAGGCCCTGTCGCCGGCGCTCCTCCTGCTCCGGCAGGGACAGGCGCTTGACCGGCGGCCGACCGTCCACCCCGGCCACAGGCGCGTCCGCCCTGGCGAACGAGGGTGCAGGGAGGGCCAGGCGCGGCGTAGGGGCCGGTAGCAGGCCATGGGGCGCGGCCTTGGCGGGTGCCGGCGCGTACTGCTCCCGGAGCTCCAACTGGCGCGCCAGGCTCATGGCAGCCGCAAGAGAGTGCGGATTGTGAACCTGAACGTCGAGGCTGAGCGGTGGAAGGAGCCCGCCCGTGAACAGCTGCACCCTTTGCGCCTCTTCCAGGGGGCCGGCGCGGGGAAGAAGCGCCTGGAAGCGATCCTGATACTCCGCGACGGTGCTCGTGCGACGGCAATCCGCCAGTTCGAAGAGGGGAGCAGCGCGGAGAGGGGGCCCGTAGCGCAGGTTGAGCAGTTCCCTGAACCGGCGCCACGACGGAGTGCCCTCGTCCGTTTGGACCTGAATATACCACATCTGCGCCCCGTCCTCGAGGTTGTAGGAGGCCATCCAGACCTTCTCTTCCTCCATGATCCGCTGCTGGTGGAAGTAGGACTCGCAGCGATTGATGAAGATGAGGGGATCGGTCTTGCCATCGTACCGGGGAAAATCCATCTTCTGGAATTTTGGCGGCCGATCAATGTGGTGCTTGCCGGAGCCCAGCTTGGAGCCCGAGGACAACGTGCGGTCGGAGGTGAGGGCGGCGATGGCTGTGGCGTTGGCCTCGACCGAGGCCTGCAGCGTCTTCATGGCGTTGGTGAGGGACTCCACGGTGGCCTTGAGGTCATGGACGTCCCCCATGTCGGCTGGATACGATGCGGCGGACGACGAAGCGGATGATGGCGGCGCGACGGCTGTAGGCGGTGGTGGGGTGGCGGCGGCTGGTGGTGAGGTGGATCGGGAAGGCGAGGATCGCCGGGATCGTGATACCAGGTTGTCAAGGGCGTTAAACCCTCGGGTAGCTGGACCTCGGCTACGTAGCTCGTAGCCTCGATCCATCTTCTCCGGCGAGGTTAACCCTCGGCCGCAGGCTTGGTTGAAGAAAGGAGGAAGATTAGATTGATAATATTCTTCTTGTTCCCCCAATCATACGTCTGTTACAGGTATATATGGCCCTTGGCCTCAACCAACCAGAGCAACATGCTCCTTTAATTTAGGAACTAATAATAGAAAGCTATTTCTAATTTCCATACTAATAATAGAAAGCTATTTCTAATTTCCATCTCAGTCCCTAGCGGTGATCGCGCCCAGCGCGTTGTCGTGCGCGCGTTCTGCGCGCTCCGCGTCGCGGCGCACGTCACGGGCCCGGCGGCGCCTGGAATACGTGCGCCCGACCATGACATTATTCAATTTACATAAAGAGATTATATAATCTGTTAGTTTGCTACAACAAAGACTACAAGAGAAGCGCAACATGATTGCCAATGATCAGTTGACACTTTACATGAACTATAGGATAGGTGTGCAGCAGATAAATGTTCAAACAGAGGTTAATATAAAGCAGCAGCCCAACAGGGCCTATCCATGCTGAATAAATTGAAACAATGTCCAAGCAGACCATAAAGGCATCATTCCAAGAGAAATTAAGTGTTCACAAATCACAAGGCTAATCTTAGTAATCTAAACTTTGCCTCACATGTTAGCATCGGTTGAATTGATAATACTCAAATGAAGACTAAGAATAGTACTCCATTTGCTTACTCTGAACATCATGTTGCCCGAATCTGAACAGCCAATGTTTCGTTTTATAAAAACATCAAGAGTCCAGCAAAGGATATGGGTTGTAGTTGTTTTTATAATTGTATAGGTAAAAGTCATATTCATTCGCTCATGAGAACAATAGCAGATGTATTTAGGCCAACATGGAGACATACGTATTAATTCGGACCTTTTTATAGATCCCTTTGTGAAATTCTTATTCTTTGACAGTGAAAAGATCAAGTGAACTTACCAGTTCATCAGCAAGTATTAGCCGGATTTGTAGATTGCCGAAAAAATTCTCACTTAGGTGCCCTTTCTTGAGCACCCTCGCTCGGACGATCCAACATCTTCTGTAAATGTGATGCATTCCTACTTCATGGAACCGAACTATTCTATAGTGGAAAAACAACAACGATATAAACAGCCTATACATGACATGATGACAGCATCCAAATAGAAGGAAGGAACAGAGACCTCCATGCTTGCATGGCTTCGCCATTCTCCATCTTCTCCGGTTGACAGTAAGGGACCTCGGCAACAATATGGAGGTGGCTCGGCCATACCAGTTGAGCCGTATATAAAGTGTGCTTTTGGCGCCTAGTGTGAATTTCGAAAGTGGAAAATCTCGTCAAGAATCAAGCACAAATTATTTCTTAGGTGAACTGATGCCCGAGCGGCAAATTTTCATACAAAAAAAATTTCCAAGCAACTAAGAACGTCAAACTTATCTGTCTCTATCCACATTGAAACAACTCAGGCGGATCCACCGGTACTGCCTCGCAGTCGTCTATCCAACCCTATGCATGCATAGATTGAGAGCTGTGTGGGCAAAGGCACACGCGGGGACTGCGGGACGCCGCGCGCGAGGATTTGGGGATGGGGCCGCCGTGTTTCTTGAGAGGGAAAGATACAGGAGGTTGAGGGGGTGAGGAATCTGTACCGTCGCGCGCGAGGATTTGGGGATGGACACCGTCGCGCGCGAGGATTGCGAGATGGGGTCGCCGCTGCGCGATGGGGGTGCCGTGGTGGATGGGTAAGACCGCGGCATCAGCGCGAGCGAGGGGAACGAGATGTCTCATATCTTTTTTTTCTTTTTTATTTTTTTCGCTGTAATTCGCTGTAATTAGGGATAGTTGCCACGGAAATTTACGTCGGCTTCTATCAGGCCTTTCGATGTTGGCTGGGCCGATGCGGCACTTTGGGACGTCCGGCCAAGCAGGAGAGAGAGCTAAGTATGGGCCAACTCCAAAGCGAGTATGGGGTTTCCTCATGAACTAATTGCTGAGCTTTGATTGTTTCAAAAAAAAAATTGCTTAGCTTTGAAATTTATCAAAGCAATCTCTAACATTTTTTAATTACATAAATTTTATTTCTCACTCGCGGAATTCACATGGGCGATGGTGCAGGTATACAGGAAATAATTTTTTTATATGGCCGATGGGTAGTTATAGGACGGAAGTTATGTTTCCTGATTATGTTTTTGAAGACCTTTCAACAGTTCTAGGATGTAATTTATGTTGTGATCTAAGATGCAAAGATCTTAGGATGATTATTCTTTATGTTTAAACAGATATTTCGACCAACATAATGGTGTCATTGATGCCTTTTATACTCCAGAGTTTCCATTAAGGTTGTGTTAACTACATGGAATGATGTCGTCATGTCGATGTCTCTCTTTTTGGAATTATGTCGATGTTTCTCTCTCTTTTCTGTGTCAATACTCTCCTGACACAGCTAAGGATCGGCAAAAATGGTTTTTAGGCTTCTGTAACGTTTGTCAGACATGTTCATCAGTTGTGACCTGTAGCGTGTACCACCTCTCCCTGAACAAGCAAGGAGTTGAACTATTCAACCAGAGAGAAAATGAAGAAAAAGGCACCGTTCGCTTAAGTTGTATCTTAATCTTTTTTTTTTGACACTAAAACGAGAAAGATCATCTACGTATGATTAATTAACTATAAGCTATTAAAAACATAAAAAATAGATTTATTAAAACTAAACCGGCAGAAAAACTACCAATTAGTAGGATGGTGTGGGTGGTGTTATGTGTGTTGCGCTTGTTTAGCCGCCCGTTTTAGGAAACTTGCTTACGGAAAAAAAGACAGTAAGTTTAAGGTAGTGTTTAAAAGTGTTTCTAGCTTAAGCTTATTTTTTTAAAAAATCACACAGTGATTAGTAACCAAAACACACCACATCACATGGTGCCATCAGCTTTTAGAAAACATTGCAGCAAAGAAGTGACAACCAAAAGTAAATTTCAAAGGCCAGAAGATGAGTATATTCATTAGATGAAAGCAGTAGATAAAATGAAATACATCATTAGCACGCATATAAAAGATAGAACTTGATGCTATCATTGCATTCCATAGAAGAAGGCAGTTGATCAGTTCAACACCTACAGACTTGCATATCATTAGCTTGCAATTTGCTAACACCAAGCCACAAGCAGACGTTGTCACAAGTTTCACAATGTAGCAAGCAATATAACACAACGAAACATTATAGCGGCGAGCAGCATAGGAGGGCAGTACCAAATCCCAGAGATTGTAAGCTCCCCGACCAACTGAACTAAGCAACCCCAGGGTGAAGCGCATGGAGAGTACCTCCACGTCAAGAACCAAATAAGAGCATGACTTAATTTGCACGGCCCCTGATCACATCAAGACCCATCTCAATAGGATCAGTTGCCTACAAGCCCACCTGAATACCATCAAGTTACCTCTTGAACCTGTCCTTGGAGCTCGCATAGAGCATCTTGCTCCTAATCTTTGCAGTGTCCGGGGACCTTCACATGATCACAACAACAACAATAACAACCAGAAGGCCATTTAGATTTAGCTACATTCATTGTGACAAATAATCAATGCTGGAACATTAGAAATCTGGAAATGTAATATGCCACACCATGAAGAAGATCTTGCTCTTCTGGCAGTTCTCCTCGGTGACGAAATTGAAGTCGTAGATGCAGTATATGCACTGTTTGGCGGGGAGGCTGGCGGCAAAGTCCTCGTAGGTGAGGTTGGGCTCGCCGAGCTTCTCGACGACGACGTGCTTCAGCTTCTCCTCGATCTTGAACACGATGTAGCGGTAGGTCTGCTTCGCCTTGAGCTGAAGGAACCTGATCTTGCAGTCGTCGTCCACGGCCATCCCCGACTCCGCGTTAGCCTGCATGAATCAACCACACCCCCAGGACAAAAATTTCACACAAAGACAAGAGGGAAGCAATCCACAGTTTGTAAACAAGCAGCAGCAACCGAAGAGAAGGGAAGAAGTAGACAAGAACAATAAAATGGTCGAGCATCCTGGGGCGTACCATCTCGGAGAGGGTCGTACATCAGGAGAGACATATAACTCATCTATGTTGTGAGGACCTCCCTGCACACAATATTCTTCGTGTGTATTTCAGTTTGTTTAGATTGTTGCTTAATTTTCTTCTGTTTGTCCGGCATAGAGAGAATCTTGATGTTTGTTCTAGAGGTTGCTCGAGATAACACTACGTATAGCTGGCCATGAGAGAACACTGGCTCCGGTAGGTAGATGTCTATATTTGGAATGGTCTGTCCCTGTGCATTGTTGATTGTCAGTGCGAAGCTCAGTCTGACTGGGAACTGCTTCCTCTTAAAGCAAAATGGAGACATTTTGTCATCCGAAGGACATAGCAGTATCCGAGGAAGGAAAACCCTCTTCCTGACATGCTGCCCTACCACAATCTCCGCGTTAATAGTATTTCTTCCAAACCCACGAACCACTAGCCTTGTACCATTGCAAAGTTCATTGGTTGGGTCAATGTTCCTCAATAGTATGATGGGGCAATTTATCTTCAGCTTAAGCATGTGCAGAGGTAACCCGTTGGGAGTTAGAGAGTTCAAGAATTTGGGTGGGTAATAATTATGAGGGCCATCCTCTACTCGGTCAAAGCTATGATATGTCATCACCTCCCCACGAAACCGCCCGATCATTTTCATGTTTATTCTGTCAACAAACTCGTTCCGAGTGGATAGTATGGCCCTAGATGTGATGTAGTTTGGGTCCATGGGGTTATGATCTAGATTGGGGAACATGCTATCGATTGGACCATTGAGGTCAGAGTCCTTGCCTTTATATGGCAAGCATATATCTTCCGGTAGGAGTATGTGTCCTTCGTTGTTCACCTCCTCAGTGCCATTCCAACGCGAAGTAGGTACTCGGCAAACCACGCGTCGCTCTGTGCTCTCATATTGCGAACAAGCTTTAGCTGAACCATACAGTCCCATAGATAGGACCTACGCAGAGTTGCATCCGTTATCTGAGACATATTGCCCTTCCTAATGACTGGGAGGATCTGCCTAAAGTCCCCTCCAAACACAACTGTCTTCCCTCCAAATGGCAAACGTGGGCAACTTATTATATCTCACATGCTCATATCGAGGGCCTCAACCACCTGCCTCTTTGTCATAGAAGCCTCATCCCATATTATAAGCGACACCCTCTACAGAAGCTTGGTTGTCCCGCTTTGTTTGGTGAAACTATAATACATCCCTTCATCAACGCTGAGTAGGATCTTGAACCGCGAATGTGCGGTCTGGCTTTTAGGCATTATAGAAGCTGCAACTCCTGATGTCGAGGTTGCCACCACTATACTACCATGGCCACGAACTGTCACAAGCAATGCCCTGTAAAGAAAAGTCTTCCCATGCCTCCTGGGCCATCCACAAAGAATACACCCCCCGAGCGCTGTCAACGGCTTTCATTATGTCGTTGAATGCAACCCTTTCTCAATATTCAACTGCTCTAACAGATGCATGTCATCTCTCTCTACCTCAATCGAGGACTCCCTGAAAACCTCTCTAGGTTCTCTTCCGGTGGTATCGTGTTATTCGTCTATTTCAGGTAGTGGGAACGATGTTATTTCCATATCCATTGACTATAGCATGCCCCGGATAACTATGAGCACCATCTGTTCGACTATCTGTGGGCACGAGGTGTTACGCCTATAGTCATCTGACATAGCATCTACACGTTTATCCCAAAGGCCATGCACATCGCTGGGTTCGCAGAACACCAAGATTGTAGCGAATAGTCTGCGTAGCGACGATGGCATTTGAAAGACCTCGGCCTCTGTAAGGCACTCATCGAGGGTATTGTCTGCCTTGATTAGGCCCCTTCTTTCAATGACAACACGAAAGGAAGGCATAACCACACCGTCAACAGTCTGTAGATCTTCGAATGAGGTGGCGCCTGCCACATGGTTTAGCAGCACCCGTAGATATAGAGCTCACCCTCTGCAGGATGGACACACACGATTCTTCCGACCTGACCCCCTCTGTCTCTTTTCTTCCATTACTTAGCTCCCGACTGCCAAGTAAACCACTGTGGGAAATCTATAGAGGATGTTTTGAGCCTAATCATGTTGCATACTCACAGCTAAATTGTCGGGTACCCCAAATATTATATTACTGGACATTCTTTTGCATGTCACTGTGATATCTAATAGGTGGGATCCATACACACATAATAGTCACCTATCCTCACGCATACATGACTGCATCCAAATGTCCACCAATATAACACCTGAAAAACCGAGTAGTGAATAGAAGAAATACTTGTCAAGATAACTCACTAGTCACACCCACTGTATGCTCATCAAACCATTTGATGATGGCAACCATGAAACTACATACAACAGGGACTGATCTATGGGGAGTTTACCAAGCGAGGATTTCCATTGTTCAAAACCCGTACTGATGCAAAACTAGCCCAAGGAAAGAACTAGTCGTGCGCTTTCATCTTGGCTAAGACATCACACATATAGGGTACATAAGGATTTATGAGTACAGATTGATAATTTACAACTAGTACAAGTACATACGCCGACATGCCAAGTTAATTTAGAGTTCTATGAAAGCTTGTCTACCTAAAAGACCTACAAGCATACCGACTAGGGTAACCCCTAGTAAGAACCATCTTGGAAATCGTCGTCACCCGCAATGTAGTACATATCACTAGGCAACTCATCATCTGCATAAAGGTCTAATAATAGCAACAAACCCGTTGAAGTGTCAGTACATTATCTAATAAAGTACTTGCAAGGCAATTTCTAAAATCCTATATGCAAAGGTACATCAAGGAGAGCTTGTGGTGTAGCTAAATTTTGCATAAAGCATGTTTTAGTTGGCAAAAGTTTTCAATAGCCTTTATAAAACAATTTTCATCATAGCTCATAGTAAATTGTCATGGCATAAGTAAATAGATATGTAGAGTAATCTTAATATCCTCCATGATAGTAATTTCATAATTCCAAATCAAATTTCAGATCTCATATTTATAAAGAATCAATTTTAAATGCATTTAGAAACAATCAAAACTATACTCCTCACTTCACTATGTCGCCCATAACCACGGGCGCGGTTAATCGATTAGTTTCTACTCTGCAGAGTTCGTACATCTTTATCCACATGATGCATAATAGTAATCATATAACAACATGCCACGTAATACCGAAGAGTACCCGTTTTACTATTTGTGACAAAGCTAATCCATTGCCTATGGTCTAACCTTGCATGAGCACGGTGAGTGAGAACTCCACACTAAGTCTAGATCCTTAGTGTCGTCAGGACGATTGGCCTACCAAACCTGACACCGTGGCGAAACAACCCATGAAGCACTACACTGTTATATTAGACATACTTAGACGCTCATGCCGCTAAGTGAACACCTGTTCCTTCGTGATATACATGACTAGTTCCTATAAACTATCAAACAAGACTAGCTCGCAGTACAACGCCTCCCAATGCAAGGTTAGATCACAAACAACTTCTCAACTAAGGTTATCCCATACTAACACATGTGGATGTACTATAAACATAGATGGTGATAAAGAGTTCAGTCCATTATCAAACCAGGCGAACAATCCCCCTATCGGTATACAACTATCACATATGTATACCACTTGCCGCCCGAGTTTAAAAACCAGGTTTTCATCATTTTATTTCACAATTAATTTGGGAGTATACCTCTGATTGGAAAATTTAAATCCTTGAAACTTAAATTTAAAGGTTTACCATAGCATTAATAGAAGTATCTAAGCGTGGCTACGCATATACCACATATAAACTTATATATTTAACCCAATTGAGTACAAGTACTTTAACCCATCCAATGGTTACAATAGGGAAAAGAAATTTTGAAGAAGATATATGCAACAATAGGTTAACTCTACCATTTTTAAACAATTTAAATATTGATACTTCAATTAAGCATGCACTTTATAAATCAATAAATTTTGCCCCAATTCATAGGTTGCAATATGGTCAAGGGAGAGGGGAAAAACACTTGCCTTGCTGAACCTCTTCTCCCTGGTCAGTGTTGAGATCAACTTCCTCACCGTCAATGAGATTTTCCTCTAAAACTAATTAACGATATCGTGTAAACACCAAATCATGCAAAAAATTCAAATATCTCTAAAATGCATGCAATTTTCTACAGTAGTTAGGTTCTGTGTTTAGATGAATTTTAGTGAATGAATACTCACATTATTTTACTGCATGAGAAAGATATTAATTTATAAAGTTTCTAGGTCTTTATATAAGCTTTATTTAAGTATTCTATTTTTAAGGATTTTTAGATGGCAGTTTCAATCAATTTACACCTTACAGAATGAAAGAGGATAAAATTATGAATTTATAAAAATTTGATTCACTAAATTTGAAGCTTGTATGAATTTTCTATGAATTTTTGAAGTAGAAATCCATTTTTTTAGTTTAATAGAAAAGCCTAAAGTCTATTTTCCCAATTTTTCCAGATTTTAAATTTCTGGGTCTACATGTCAGTGAGTGAATTTTTATAAAAAAGTCCTCTGGTTACCTAGGATTCAATCTTGAGGTCCCTAGCACGTGGAATTTCAATCTTCATTAAGAACACTTCAATTTTTATTAAATCCAGATTAGTCCTTAGGTCCACATGTAAGTCTAACCATTTTTACAGTTTTAACCTTGCAAGTTTTAGACCTTTTCTAACCTTGTCCTTAGCTCGTTTAAATGTCGGTCCCACATGTCAGCGACGGCGAACGGCTCCAGCGAGCTTCTAGGCAGTGACGACGACGAACGGCGGTGAATCCCGTAGCGCGGCCAAAAACAAAAATGTGCAGTAGCTCTAGGCGATTCCAACGGTGGCTTAAACTTGCCATGAGATGGTCGGAATAAGTGGCCATTGCGGTAGAAGCAGTGGCTTGTTTCGGCATGGAAGTGCATGTGCGATTCTAGCTCGTTTCCAGCCAAGTTAGTGTTTGCATGTTGGTTCTACGGCTTCCAGAGTGCTCACCAAGTGTTGGACCAGTGCTGGCAAGGTTAGAACGGCGATGTTGTCCCCTGGAGTGGCTCAGCAGTGACGGTGGCCTCGAGTGAATGGCGTCAAGGAGTTCTGGCTAATGATTCATAGTGCCAAGACATGCTTGAGATTAGTGAGGTCCTATGATTGCTACAGATGCAAGGAATCGGCTTGGGACTCACCGAGGCGACGGGAATTGAGGTTTTGGCCAGCGGCCAGAGTTGGGGAAGAAGGCCTCGATCTGGCATCTCTGAGGTCCTCAGCTCCTAGGGCTTGGTCTACGGGGTTGTTTTGCTCCTGTGACAGTGCTGACCAAAGGATGTGGCAGGATTCCAGAAGAGCGATGAAGACGAAATGGCGTAGCGGTGAATCTCAGGCGAGGCCGAGAGCGTGAACCACGGTGACACCAAGTGCTTGAAATGTGCCACAGTAGAGAAAGAGGATACATGAGTGTTAGGCATGCAAAGGAGAGTGTGTTCCGGGGCTTGGCTTGTCGCAAAGCTCACCAGAGACGAGTGGCGGCCGTGGTGGATCTCGCCAGCATTGGAGAAGAGGTGTCTGTCCCTGGAGCTCCCAAGGGCAATTCACTGTGGTTCACCACAGAACGTGGTGAGGATGAGGGAGTGTCTATGGTCGAGGAGCAGCATGGTGTGACGTGGAGGACGAGGAGCGGCGCTCGGCGTGGTGGAGCTCAGGCGTCATGATGCGTGTTCCATGTGTGTCTCATGTTCCAGGAGCGGTGGCTGAGTGAGCTGCTGTTCAGTGGCTGACAGGTGGACCCCACAAGTCCTGGGCCCCATCTGTCAGTGAAATAGAAAGAATTCTTGTGGAGAGGTTGCTGCGATGAGCTGTTTTGCACTGTGATTTAATCCTATCTCCCAACTATATTTAGGTGTGCAAAAGTTTCTGTAAGCAAGTGGTTATGTGATCTATATACCTGCCAAAAATCTAAGCTTAAAGCCTTGTAGATTTAATCTGGTAAAAATGTGAAATGGGTGGCAGCAGCAAAATCTGCAGTTACCAGAATCCCAGTGACTTTGCACCTATCATTTTATGTAAAAATCTAGTGAGTTTTATTTTTCCAATTTTTCTGAGGATAGTCCTTAACACGGCAAGCTTTCTGACGAAAATTCAAAAGTTGATCGATTAATATGAAATTCTGTAAGAAAATGTGAAATTACCATCAGATTAGAACTATATTTCATATTTATGCTGTTTTTAAGAATTTGAAATGTAGCACCAAATCAAATGATAAAATTATGAAATTTTACAGTGGGGTCCAGATGTTGTCTAGTTCTTATGAAATTTCTCCCAAGAATTTATTCATTTCAAATTTATGTCTACCCCTTCCATATATGCACTGATATGCACATACTTCCTACTATGCATTGCAAAGAAATCCAAAAACATGGAAATTAAAAGAAGCACACCAAAGTATATCATTTTATTTATCCCAACGTTTGCTCACAAGGTTTTCTTTATACTACCAAAATTTGGTATGTTACAGAAATACACTGTAAGCATCGATTTCTCGGCATCTTCCCTATCGAGAACATCTCGGAGATCCTAGCTTGCCTCGAAAGACAACCTGTGCATGTTGGGCAGATGCAATTGCAAATGCGGCATGTATAGAGAGATATGGCTTAGGTCGAAGCCATATATAGGCCATATTGCTTCTAGAGGGATTACCCACCTTGCGTCTATGTAGTGCTGGATCTCATCGATTTGACCGTTGCTATCATCCTTGTTGATGGAGACCAATGCCCTGTCATGCCCTTGTATAGGTATTTAAAGAGATATTTTATAGCCTTGATACTCAAGCAAACCTCCACATTGATGTGACAGTTGTATATTTTGTAGGAGATAAGGATTGTACAGGACAACACACCTATTATTGAGAGGGTGGCCTCGAACCACTTTCGAGCAACTGTCGTTACGTCTCCTATACAACGGGTATGAATCCTCGCCCTGTGAGGTAGAGGGCTTGTACTCTCGTGGTTAGTGGTTCTTTCACTTTCCATGTTGCATGCATTGGCATCTACCGTTGAGTGGACCACAAGGGTCATGCATCATATGCTTTGTAACCATATCATATAGCTCCCGGTACTTGCTCTGGTCTAGAAGCTCGGTGGAAATGAAGCGGGCATATTGCTCTGGACATGTTAGCTTGTATCGACCACTCATGATCAGCAAGAAGTATGCGTGTGGCAAGCCCCTCTTTTGAAACTCGATGACATAAACATATGCAATAACCTTTGCTTCTTCAGATTCTGTAGCTTGGCACCGAAAACACGAACCACAAGATCAGGACGATCCTATGGTGTCTGGCTAGGCTCAAGCTTGCACATAATCTCTTCCCACTTGGGGTTGCTGCTCATGGTCAGGAATACGTCCGGCTTTTCATACTTCTGCACTAAGGCCATGGCATCCATGTATCAACGCTTCATATCTCAGCCCCCACCGATGAATGAAGCCTATAGCATGATCCATTTTCTAACTGCGCTTGCACAGCTCTCTCCTGCCTGGATGCTGTCCATTAAGCCTTGATACAGGTTGGCCCGTATCTCCTTCTGGTGGTTCCTGATGTAGTCTAGACACGAGCTCTCAACCTTGATGTATATGTCAACCGCGAACTGCTGGAACAGGTGTCCGCCATGCAGTATAGGATCGAAAATCCCACGGTGCATCTGGAATTTGTAGCAGTAGTAGTCCCGAACTGAGACGCGTATCCTGCTATTAAAATCTGCATATGGCACACGTGTGGGTCAGTTCAATCATAAAACGCATGGTTCATAAGCAATAAGACGGTGTGAAGATAAACTAATTAGGATCATCATTATCACTGTCAGGTCATGCATTCGCAGCCTCCATGGTTATTCTGTCCTTTGGCAAACCTTGATGCCAACCACTTTCCCCTCTAGGAAAGAACAGAGGGTAGGAGAGTGGATCATAGCATCCGTAGTAAGGCTAGATACTTTCTCGCATGTAGTTGTTCCCATATATTGTCATGCTAGGCTCGAACTTCCTTCGCCTCTCATTCTCCTCCACCCAAACAGCTATGACCTCATTAGTCGTCGGCACATTGTACCGCCTTTGGTCCAACCTATGATCCAGATTAAGTGTCACGTGATAGTTTTCGAGGTCATCAGCTTGCCCTAAACTTTGGAATGTCTCTGAATATGGGTTGTTTCGAAGGATGCTGGTAAGACTCCTGATTAAATCTTGGTCGAGACTTAGGGAACGGCGGAATCTATGATCCAAAGTTGGATCGTTGTCATAAAATTACAGCTCAAGATGCTCCGGACTGGATTCTCTAGGACAGAAGGAATGTTTATTGTGATAGATCTGGGCATGGGCCTGAAAAGTGTACACGCCATAACTCATGTTTACGAAGGTCTGGTCAAGGTTCACACCGAGGGTGGTGAATGAAAAGTGACCGTTGAAATACCTAATGTTATCCTTGAAATGCCTCGCGTTAGGATCCACGCTCGTCCAAAGCCTCATGAGTTCGGGGGGCGTATCATTTTCTACAAGTTTGATCTTGCCATCCTGAGAACAGAAACCCTTTGTTTCATATTGAAACTTCTTCGCACTACAGTGTTCACAATCGGGCTCGGGCTTTAAAACATGGGTGCTCTGTGGAACATTGCTATACATGTAATCGTATGGATCAAGAATGGAAGAGGTCAGTGTAGGCGTGTTATCATTCTCGGCTTCTTTGGTCTCGTCATCCATGTCATTGCCTAAGATAGTTCAGATCAAAGGAGTTAGAGGATGCAAAATATACATGGTAAAGAGGGATATTTAGGTTTCACAATGGTACCTTGACCACCAAACATTTAATATTCATCGTCCATGTTCCCCTCAAGGATGGCATCCAAATGGTATATAGAATCAGATGTCAATAGACAAACAATTTATATTGTGCATGTGTTAACGCCAAAATTTGGTACGGTTCGTTACCATGTTCGGTTAAGGAAAGAAGCGATATCAGCCGTTGGGAACTAATCCAGAAGAGTTCGAGCTTGGGAAGGAATCGTGAAGACCACGATATGGTAGTCAATTACCTTATCTGTAAATTAGGTAGTTTTAATACTTTTTAGAGAAACCTGATCTCGTGTCCGATCAGGACTTGTTAGTTTTCCTTTTATAGATAGGAAATTCGTGTGCCGTGTCCTATTAGGACTGTAATAACTCGGGGTATATATACGTATGCCCGGGGACCTTGTAATCATCTCAACGATCAATACAATTCGGCGCATCGCCACCCTTTACCAACGGGTTCTTGCTTCTCGAGCCGGGCTTCATCGGTTAGGTCCGAACTCCAGCGAGAGGGTAAGTCTCGTTACCCCGGCTACCAATCGGCTAGGACTTCCTCGGTTAGGTCCGATATTCTAGTCGGTATATGGTAGCCGGCTTACCACGATATATCTGCTTTGTCTACGGCTGCATCAGTTCGGTTCGATCTCTTAGGCCTATCAGGTATATCACATCACGCGTGCATAGTTTTTATCGGTTTACTGAGGAAAGCTTATCGTCAGTTTGTGCTGCATCGGTTGGGTCCGACCTACTAAACTGAGCGATAAGTTGTTCCTGCTAGGCCGATGATTTCTGTGCAAGCGTCTTATCGGAATGCATAGCCGGTAAGTTATCATATACATCACGATTGCATTAGATCTATCGGCTCACCGAGGTTCTTTTATTATTGTTAATCTGTGCTGCATCAGTTAAGTTTGAACTACTAGATTGATAGTGATAGATTTACTCTTGCTGAGTCGATAGGTTTTATGCGATGTTCTATCGGAGTGCTTAGCCGATAGGTTATCTTTTAAAGCCGACTGCATGGTCTGTTGATTGTTATTCTGCTATCTATTTTATCATCGGCTTCCGGCCGATGTACATGCATTCTCTTGGCAGTCGGCTAGCTTATGGTATATTTATGCTATTTTATGGTTTGCTTATAGCACCATCGGATTCTAGCCGATGTATCAATATATCGTCTTATTTTTATCTACATTATACTACTATCGGCTTTCCAGCCGATATAATACTGTTTTGTTTTTGGCACACTGTATTATCATCGGTTTTCTAGCCGATGTACACGTTCCGACAGCACTGTATTCATCATTGATTCTACCATCGGCTTCTTAGCCGATTGCGCAAGTGCTACTGATAGGCGAGGACTCAAGCGCGGGCACGACCCAGAATCCGGGCACGGGCACGATCGAGACTCGGGCATCGGACGAGTACCCGGGCGCGAGCACGGACAAGTACCCGGGAGCTATCGGGCACAAGCGAGGGCCCGGGCGCGAGTACAGGCGAGGGCCCGGGCACGGGCATTACCTTCGGTACAAGAGCTAGCGGCGATCGGCTAGAAGGAATCCGTATCGGCTTGCTGGCCGACTGGATCGGTGATCTAATTTCTCTATCTCCTTGTCAATTGCTGGGTCAAATTGACTGGCACGCCTGCGAACCTTAAGATTTTAGGACCTGCACTGGAGCTAAGCAAATCTCCCAGGCCTTCGTGTGTCCTCCGACGCCGAACCATATCATCGGCTCGTTCCCGGTGGTTTTCGGCGTCAACAGCATGAAAATGAAAAAAGGTTATAGATAGTACCATTAACCATGGTGTATGACTGTGCAGGATGATCTACCTCGTTTGTGGCTTCGAAGCTCGATGTTGCCAGCACATCACCGGTTGTTTGTGAGCATGGTGATGGATTCAGTAACAACGGGTCAGAACCAACCGGACACTCCATTGTGATGGATTCTGCACATGGTGTGTCACGTCTAGCTGCATAGCACGCATTACACTGAGCAGTAGAGCACTCCTTTCTCTAGATGTTACATTTTGTCTCCTTGATCTATGGCTGGCATTCATATCATGGATAACCACATCAGGCAAAGATTGCCTTGCAACCCTACAGTGTGCGTTCGTCTCTAGTCTTTCTTCCATTGGTGTGGACTGACGTCTTGATCTCTGGCGGTCATGCCTAGCTTTCTTCTGCTCCGGTGGAAGAGTTGTATATTTGGCCCTATCCCGAGCACGCTTTTTTATTAACTGGTCCTGTTATATATATTCAGTTATCAGGTTCTGTTGTGTTGTTCCTTCAATTATGCCGCTCAAAGGGACTTCAATGATTTCCATATTTTCATTATTAGCTACAAGGTCGTCGTCTGTTAATGGGAGACGTCTAGGTGTGATCATGGGTTGGAGTGTTTCACCTCCTATTAAAACAAAGAGCCATTAAGTTCAAAACAATGCAACTATGAATCCGTTCATTTCCTACACGATGTAATAAAGTGAACAAGGTGAACTTCCATTCATATTGCTGATTTTTCACCTGTTATATTAGTGAGTGCAGATTGGTTTATGCCGCTCAAAGGGACTTCGGTGGTTTCCATATTTCCATTATTAGCTACAGGGTCGCCATTTGTAAATGGGAGACATCTAGGTGTGATCATGGGTTCAAGTTTTTCAGCTCCTATTGAAACAAAGAGCCATTAAGTTCAAAACAGTGCAACTATGTATCGATGCTTTGTATCGGTAATAAATATATAGGGCTACTCGTTGGACCGAAACTCGATGGATTGCAAAGGGACACAAGCGATTTATACTGCTTCAGGCCCTCGAGATGAGGTAATACCCTACGTCCAGTTTTTGTGTATTACCTTTGAGGTTGTATAATTCTAATCGTGGTGATCTTGGTGATCCTACCCTCAGGGGGCGCCCTGCCTCCCCTTATATACTGGGGGACAGTGTTACAGAGTAGGAATCCCAGTCGCATTCCGACCAAGGGATTTCCTTCTAGAAATACAATGTGCCCGACTAGGACTATATCCTTCCCTGTCGTACAGGGTTATGTATGTCGAGTCCTATTATATCCCTAATTACATGGTTAGGCCCATCCATTGTCCGAGTGACCCAATAGCTTCTCATGAGGTACCCGGGGCCCATGGAACCGACAGCAGCCCTTGAGACCTTCATAGTTAAGTCACAGCTGATGCCAAGTGCTCATCCTCTACGGTGAAGAATTCCCGAGTGCATTGCTCCCGAGTACTCTTTGTTCGAGTGCTTCTTTTTCCGAGTCCTGTTTCATGTCAGCTGGCAATGAGGCTATGAAGGACTTCATAGAAAAATATGAATAGTGTGCGTCGAATAGGCGCACCTATTAGGTGTAGCCCTCGACTTTGTGCTTAATTGTGAAACAATGAAACATAAAGTCAAAGATCTTTAACCTTGTAGTTTTTTTCAAATAGTATACTACTCAGAAATTAAACTCTTCAGCGTCATGTCAGCTGGAAGAATTTTTGCTCAGGGGAATCGTTGGCTAAGCATGTAAGCCGAATACCATTTTTTGGATTTTAACCCAATATGTCGTCAGGTGTGCTTGAAAGATACCTGCATCCCCAATTTTAATGGAGACCAGCTGTTGATCCTTATAAGGATATATCCTCAATACCTGGTAAATAATCAAGATACCCGAATGTATACACCTGGTTGTAGGCTTAGCTTGAAGCGTATCTGATTATTTGATCAGTTCTTGTAAAATAGCACTTGCATCGCGATTTTAACACAACCAGCGGACAACCCAATAGGACATGCTATTTAAGAACTCATATCTTTGACCAACTACTGAATAAGCCGGCCTAAACCGACCTACCTAGCGCAGTTCTATAAAATTGGCATCCCTCGGTCAGGATGAGTGGTTTAGCGTCGGTAACCGTAATCAGCTAGAAGAATCCTTATCCGCAAGCCTTACCGACTTATGTTCTGGATGCAGCATGGTTGCCACAGATGCCCGAGTAGGTATATTGAAGGATCTGCTTGCCCTCCTCATGTGTGACACAGTGTATGAGAACTCCGGATGCACTTTGATGATATAGGTCTTCTCTGACTACGATAAAAGTTTTGCTCCGTGGCTTGATTTACTCGGCTTCGTTGTAATCTTTAGGAAGTTTGTCTTCTAGTGAAAATCGAATGATTAGAGTCTCCCAGTCTTGAAAAATAATGAGCACCTCCGTAGATTTCGGGTTTGATGCTGCTCCCGACTGAAAGCCCTAGTAGTGGCTTGTTGCCATGTTTTTGCCAGATAGGTACTCGAACGCTGCGCTAGCGCAAAATTCAGCTAGCGACCCTCTTGGGGCATACCCAACCTGACAAAATTGTAGCCGAATAAGATACCCGAACCTCGCATTAGCATAGAATTCGGCTGGAGACCCTCATGGGGCGTACCCTACCCAACAGAGTGGTACCCGAACTCCGACTGGTGCGGGAGATCGGTTATTAGCCAAATAAGATACCTGAACCTCGCATTAGCATAGGATTCGGCTGGCGATCCTCATAGGGCATACCCTACATAGCCAAGTGGTACCTAAGCCCTGACTGGCGCCGGAGGTCGATTATTAGCTCACATGGAGCGTACCAAGGTCGAGATGATATTCGTGTCTCGACTGGCGCAAGTACTTGGTTAGTAGCCCTCATGGAGCATTCCAAGTGATTCTTGAAGCGTCGCACTTCAAGTGTATCGTTGCAAACTAGTCCAGCCCTCGAGCATAGGAGATAGGCTCGTAGCCCTGAGTTCCTGTTACGCGTATCCGAAACTAGGCCCTGCATTATAAACATATCGGATGGGTAGCATCTGATGAAGAAAACAATTACCTGAAGAAAATTAAATATTTTACAATAGATGTAAATATGTGTTTCTCCTCTTATTGATATTAATTTCTGCCGAAATGGACAGCGAGTCTCCTTATATGCTGATGATGTTGTGCTTTTCTTACAACTGCGGGTGGAGGAGTTTGAGCTAGTCAAGGAAATTCTGAGGGTGTATGGTGAGGCTTCGGGCCTAGTCACTAATATAAGGAAATGCTCCATAACCCCAATTCAATGTCAGGAACAGGATCTTGCAGTTGTACAAAATTCTATGCCGTGCAATGTGGTGGAATTCCCAGTGAAGTATCTTGGGTTGCCGTTGTTAGTTACCAAGCTAGCTAAAAGGGACTTTTATGCCTTGATTGATAAGATTGCGAGCCGTTTACCCGGATGGAAGGCGGCAATGATGCACCCGGCTGGAAAGGCAACTTTGGTTAAGTCGGTCCTCACTGCGATTCCTATTCATCATTTCATAGCTTTGCAATGCCCTAAGTGGGTGATCAAAACAATTGACAAAATTAGGAGAGGCTTTCTGTGGAAGGGGCGAAAGGATATCAAAGGTGGACACTGTTTGGTTGGCTGGGAACGTGTCTGTCGGCCTCTTGATCTAGAGGGCTAGGAGTACACAATTTGGAAAAGCTTGGATGGGCTTTGCAGATGAGGTGGTTGTGGTTACAACGAACACAGCCGGATCGGCCATGGACGGAGTTTGATATTCAGGTGCACACTAATGTCAGGGCCATGTTCAAAACCTCTATGATCTCAATAGTGGGAGACGGTATGAGAACATACTTCTGGACACGATCGCTGGATACAATGGGCAATCTATCCAAGACCATGGCGCCTGCTATTTTTCTCTTGGTCCCGCAGCGAGTCCATAAACGGAGGAAAGTGCATGAGGCCTTGACAGATCGCAGTTGGGTTGCGGACATCAGGGGTGGGCTATCTACCCAAGCCCTCTATGAATACCTCCTACTCTGGGATGTCTTGGATGGCCTCGAGCTTTCACCGAGTGTTGATGATCAGCATCGTTGGATGCCATCGGCCTCAGGTAGCTATTCGTCCAAATCAGCATACGAGCGGTTCTTCGTTGGTGCGATTCAATTTGAACCGGCAACAAACGGGTTTGGAAGACATGGGCTCCGCCAAGATGCAAGTTCTTTATTTGGTTGGCATCCCTCAATCGGGTGTTGGACAGCGGACAGATTTGGCGATGCACGGCGTGGGCTGGATCATCCCGAGACATGTCCTTTTTGTGAGCAGGAGGATAGACGATACAACGTATTTGCTGGCTACGTTTTTTGCTAGGGAGGTTTGGTGTAGAGTGTTGACCTTCTGGTTGGTATGTCACAGCCTCACTCCAGGCGCGCAGCAGGATGTGGTGTTCCAGACTGGGATGGCGCCACGCTCTTACGATAGTACCTAAACCACACAAGAAGGGATTTTGTCTCTAGTGATTCTGTGCCTGGGTGAGTTGTGGAAGCATTGGAACGATTGTGGTGTTTATAGGGTGCCTCTCCTAGTGTTCCTAAGCTTCTTCAAGGTAATTAAGGATGAGGCCACAAGCTGTGGGATTTGCTGGTGCAACAGGGTTGTCTTAGTATCTAGCCGTAAAGTGTTGGTCGTGTGTGTGTGGTCGTTTTGTCCTGTTAGGTTGTAAACTTTGTTGTACTGATCCATTTTGGATCCTTTTTCTTCTTCTTAATATAAAGATGCGCAGTTCTCCTGCGTGTTCGAGAAAACAAAAATTTCCCCGAGTAGTTGACCCCTTACGTTTAAACACTCTACTTGACTAGTCATAGCCCCCTAGCGTCGGGAGTTGGCTCATGGCTCTTTCCCAAACACGCATTTTAGGTGACTTGAGTTCATCTTTCATGGAGCAAAGCTTCACGGATCGGAATTTATGCTACTGGAGTACTTTTGCAATCTTTAAGAGCAAAAACAGAAAATGTGCAGAATGTACACCTATTAGGTGTAAATTGCTGCAGCACTGGATAGGCCGAGTGAGGAATATCATATAAAGGAAGAAAAATTTATCAGAAAGCAACTTAGCTGTTCGGTATTGCACAAGTTGGAGGTTGGAGATGCCATCTTGCATTTGAGCTTTTGAGCCCCAAACATGTCACTTGTCGTTCTAATAATCTTCAGTTCTAGAGACGGGTCGAAAGACAATTTGACCGACTGCCACAATGAAAGTCATCCGACTTGCGTTGCGGTTCCCTAGCTTAGTCGGGGCCGCGTCATTGTGTGCCATCCCTCCTTCTGTCGGAGTGCCTTTTTGAAATCGAGGGCCTCAGCAACAGCGTCGGCCAAGTCGGCATATTTGTTCGCCATGTTGAAAAGAGCCTTGACAGAAGCGGGTGGTTTCCGAGTGAACTTGGCAATGAACGGGGGCGTCTTTGACTCCCTCGCGGAAGGCGGCGATGACAACCTCGTCCTTGATCTTCGGGATTGAATCCTCTTCTCAGAAAATCTCTTTGATGAAAACCACGAAGATACTCGTTCTTCCTTTGATGGCACTAATATAGATCGTACTCGGAAGATGGCCTCTCGTACGTTCCTTGGAAATTGGCGATGAAGCGTTCCCGGAGTTCTCCCTAGGAGCCGATTGATCTCTTAGGAATCCTGTTATCATGTCCTTGCCGAGTCGGCGTAGAGCAACTGGGAGGTAGTTAGCATGGCCTTTGTGATCTCCTCTAAGCTGCTCGAATCACCAGAGTGTAAACTGTGAGCTAGGACTCGGGTGTTGATCTTCCCGTCGTATTTTCAATTCCAGTCGGCTGAAGCCTGATGGCCAGTCGACTTGTTGCAGCTCGTGGGTGAAGGCTGGTACACCTTCATCTATGTGAGGACTCCGACTCCGACTGTGACGGTGAAACCGCTCGTGGTGGAGGCCGAAGCGCTCATTCTCGTCTTTTAGTAGGCAACACTCATCTTTCCTCGCGTTCGCGGCATCGTGCGTTGATGTCTTGCCAAAGATCACGTCGTAGTCGGCCTTGGACGTCCTGGTTATCCCGACGGTCGTCTTGATGTCGGCGCCACCGGTCATTATTGTGGTTGCCGAGTGACGTGTGGCATGACTCCATGTGCGGCTGACTAGAGCCGGCCGCTTGGCGTCGCTGTTGAGGCTGATTGAGACTCACCGTTGGAGAAGCCGACTTGTTATCAGTATGAGTGTGTCTGTCCGACTGTTAACGCTACTGCATGATGCCAGCAGTGACCATCTTTAATCCTTGAGGATGAGGTATCGTCGGGGTGGCCTAGTGATCAGGCCCAAATTGCAGTATATCCAGTAGAGTTGCAGCGGCCCCAACGTTCTGTTGAGGAGTTACAAAAATGTCGTGGTCGCCGACTCGGGTTTGGAGGATCTCCCGTTGAGCAGTGCGCCCGGCTCTGCGTAGATTATCGTTCGAGCATCGCGCTCGGACTGCAGGCATATTTGCATCTTCCTCTATTGTTTTCGCAGTCGGCGGGCCTTCTCCTCTTGAGTAGGAGTCGAGCCCTTGGACGCCATGAAGACTTCACGTGGTGGAGAAAAGCTCGATCGAAGTGCTGTCGGATTAGAGTCGAATCAGATATAGTTTGACGAGGTAATCACAACTCCGTCCTCCCTAGATCCAACCTCGAACGACTCTGGGCCGTATCCGAGTCGAACTCCAGGGGATCGGGATTTGCTACATCGGATGTTGATGAGGATATCCGCGCGATGCCAGTCCGAATGGGAGATTGACGATCTCCTCCTTTCTTAGCCCGATCTTGGCTGGCTCAAGGCCGAGTCCGAGTCGAACACCGAAAGAAAGAGTTGTCCTGAGACTCGGACATGTTGAAGATTGCCGTAGCATGTCGACGAGGATTGTTGCAGCATTACGTAGGCCGACCGCACCGAGTCGGCTTGGTTCCTGGCCGATTGGACCGGATCTGAGTCGGATAGGGTAAGGTTGCCGAATTCATTGGCGACGAAGTCGAGGGCTTCACGAGGTGACTGTTTGTCTGGGAAGAAGTTGATTGCCGTCGACTCCCTTGATTGGATCCATCAGGCTTGATGAAGATGATCTCGACGAAGCCCCTACCTGGCACGCTAACTGTCGATGCTTTGTATCGGTAATAAATATATAGGGCTACTCATTGGACCGAAACTCGATGGATTGCAAAGGAACACGAACGATTTATACTGGTTCAGGCCCTCGAGATGAGGTAATACCCTACGTCCAGTTGTTGTGTATTGCCTTTGAGGTTGTATGATTCTGATTGTGGTGATCTTGGTGATCCTACCCTCAGGGGGCGCTCTGCCTCCCCTTATATACCGGGGGATAGAGTTACAGAGTAGGAATCCCAGTCGACTCTGACTAAGGGAATTTCTACTAGGAATACAATGTGCCTGACTAGGACTATATCCTTCCCTGTCGTACAGGGTTATGTATGCCGAGTCCTATTATATCCCTAATTACAAGGTTGGGCCCACCCACTGTCTGAGTGGCCCAATAGCTTCTCATGAGATACCCAGGGCCCATGGCACCGACACTGTGAATCTGTTCATTTCCTGCACGATGATTGTAATTAAGTGAAAAGGTGAACTTCCATTCATATTGTTGATTTTTCACCTGTTACATTAGTGAGCGCAGATTGAATAAAACCTTTAGATTCCTCCTTCTTCCGTTTCCTGTACTCATGGGCCTTCTTATTGCTAGCTTCCTTTTGCTCTGTGCTCAATGATGAATATCTCTCTCTAGCGCGCACCCTTTTTAATTTAGCCGCACTAAGATTAGTAATATCGGCAAGAGGGCCTGAGGGAGGAATGTTTCGTGAAATTAGTATGGAAAAACATCTAAATTCACTAGATGATATGCACATAGGTGAACAGATGAATAATTCACCTAATATTGTCAACGATGTTGGCGTGGAGGACACAATATTGTTATCCATTGCAAAGGCACAAATGTTTCTCAAATCAGTAGCAGTGTGATTAGTAATATCAGCAAGAGGGCCTGAGGGAGGAATGCTTGTGAAATTAGCATGAAAAATCATGCGGATTGTTTTTATATTAACATGATAAATTAATATTTAAAAACATATTAGGAAACCGGCACTAAAATCGACATCGAAAACCGAACGCGGAAGAATATCATAGAAGATCCAAAACTGATGACAACACTGAGACACGATATATCCCCATCAATGCTGACCCTTTGTACTTTGATATACAAGTGGTATAAAAGCCTACGGGAGATCCATAGATAGAGGTGCGATGGAGGTGCCCCACACCGCGACTATTGCACGTAATGTCCAGGGAGGGATATTGATGTAAGGTGGACCATGGCGGCGATTAATGGATTGATCGCTAGATTCGAACACGTCAGGTGGGCAACCAGAACTTTTTGATAAGTGGATAACCACATCTGGCAAAGATTGCCTTGTAACCCTACGGTGTACGTTCATCTCTAGTTGATCTTCCATTGTTGTAGATTGGTGATCATGCCTAGCTTTCTTCTACTCTTGTGGAAGAGCTGTATATTTGGCCATATCCCCGGCACGCCTTTTTAGCAACTGGTCTTGAGTAGCTTAATGTAAACGGTGAGATGGGATAAGGTCAGAATGATCGGCAAGAGGAACTGAGGGAGGAGTGCTCATGAAATTAGGATGAAAAATCATGCAGATTGTTTTTGCATTAACACAATAAATTTATATTTAAACAATAAATTTCATAAATAGTTTAGAATAGTTGGTCTAATCACATTTTTAGAGGAATGGAAACGAATACAGCCTAAAGTAGCAGCACCCAATGATCTTCACCCTCCTGATACTTACATGGTGCACATATATATTATTCATTTATAGATTCTCAAGAACATTGAAGACATCACAAGAGTGAGAATGAGCTGAAAGCATTACAGCGGTATAAAAACTATCAATGCAGATAATCTAGACCATGCTTGTGAACCAACATAGATAATCTAGATGAAGGTGTAAAAAATGCAGCTGCTGGAGGAAGGCTATACAATGTGGTTGTCGACACAGAAACCTACAAGGTGCCTATGAAAGTAGTGTTTATGACATATTTCATATTCCAATAATCTAAAAAATAAGTGTGCATTTAGAATGTTATTCAATCTTTGACCAACACATTGCAACTTGCAGAAGCTATAAAAATATATTTGATATGATCTTACAGTTGTGAGATTGATATCAAGCTAGATTTCAGTGGAAGCAAACATTTCAGTGGAGCATCATCTTGTAGTTTCTTTTAGATTCAAACAATCAGAGTAACAAATGAATCTTTTTAATCACAATCTAGCACCGGCATATTCACTATCTAAATCAGAATTATAAAATATGGAAGCCCAATATTTTGATGGCATACTACATAATAGGCACATGACTACTAATTTTCACTCACCTGAGGCAAAAAAATCAGAATCATAATAGGCCACGGTTTATATATATACAAGTAATAGAGGTGTGATAAGAATCATTGAATCATCATTCAAGAGGTAAAAAAAATTTACTACATAATACGTACATGACTACTAATTTTCACTCACCTGAGGTAAAAAAATCAGAATCATAATAGGCACGGTCAATATATATACACAAGTAATAGGGGTCTGATAAGAATCATTGGATCATCATCCAAGAGGTAAAAAAAATTTACTGAAATTTAAATTTCTGGCTACTGAAATTGAGACACTCCGATGACTTCATATGACTTAACAAGAGCATATAGCACATCATCCTCCCAGATCTTTTTATATGCATGCATTCTTGCAAATGGTAAGTTGGTGCTTCTAGACTCTAAGAGCAGCAGTTAATTAACCTTAACCATCAGATATGTTTGTTGATCTTGCATGTAGGAAGGTTCCAACTTCCAACTTCCAAACCGTGGTGGTAACCTGCTGGTTAACTGTTCCAGAGCCGGAGACCGGTACAAAATGGTTACCAACCGAAAGGCTATCAATACTTTATATTCTTGTTTTTCTTGTCAGGTTGCTGGCGGTAACCAAACGTTATCTCAAAATTTCAAAAGGAAAATATTATCTGAAATTTTGTTCGGCAATATTCGGTAATCAACTGATTATAAATTTCAACGAGGGCTAGTAATTCAGATGCACGGGAGAGGACCTATTTCCCAGAAGTTTTTTCGTTTGAAGGTGAGATAATTTAAGAAACTGTTTCCAACTGGTGTATGTGTCTTCAACTGGTGTATAGTGTCTCTGAAAATCTAAAATTGATCATGAAATCAACTCAGGAAACATAAGCTAGCTTAAAGCTGTGAGAATATGTGCTAAAATCGGTGAATGAGATGTGGTTTAAGGAGAATATAATTATCAAGATGAGTGACTTTGACTTAATTGTATTGCCCAAGTGAACATGAGTACATGACTACGTTAGGTCCATATTTAATAATGTCGTGTTATGCAAATTGCCTGAAATTTAATTTTGGAAAGGAATCTGCTGTGGGGACACCCCGAGACTTGTACCGTGATTTACAACTCGTCATATTAACGCTAACTATTGGAGTGGTGGGGTCTCAAATAAAACTAAATAAATACTATAGACTTGACATTGCAAACCAAAAATACGTTACAAACTCATGGCACCGAACTCGATATAAATGAGATACTCAACAGAATAGCCTCCTCTAATCCTCCCTGAGATATGCCCATCAAACCACATGGTGATGGTGACCACGAGACTACATATCACAGAGGACTCGATCTACATCAGCTATTAACCAAATATCTCAATTATTTCAAATTCATGCTTGTGTTCGACTAGCTCCTAGGAAATAAACTAGTCTCATACGCTCATTTTAAGCAATGATATACAACAATAGGGTATATAATTAAATAAACTAAATTTACAACTTAAGAGTTTACATAGGCCAACCAGCCAAATAATATGATTTAGCGGAAGCTTGTCTACCAACACCAAAGGCAACCGACTAGGGGTAGACCCCTTAAAGAACCAACATGAAAAAGCAACAAATCCCATAGCACTCAACCTACAACAAAATCATGTAACAATAATACAAGCAAGAGTCAGTATATTACCAAAATAATATACTGGCAAGGACAATACTATATCACTACATGCAAGTTCTATGTCAAGGAAAGGCTATTTGTAGTCTCATATTTATATAAAGCCAATTTATGTTCACAAACATTTGCAACGATATTTAGTAGAACAATAAAATATATATAGTATATAAAGAAAGTGATCAACATAATATAAGTGTCATACTTGTTACCCTCCCCGGCAAGAAGTCATCATAATCATCAAAAATCACCAACCCATATCCCAATTTCATAAATACATTTGTAAAGCACAAAACTATACTCATGGCACATCATTATGTCGCTCATGACCGCGGGCATGGCTAACCGATTAGTTTTGACTCTGCAGAGTTTGTACAACTTTATCCACATGATATGAACACTCTAGTTTGATTTGTGCTCACGAAGCACTACCACACTCTACACGTTGAGTGCGGTCTAGAGGTCACAACAAAGTCATTACATTGTTTATTTGTCTAACCTTGCATGAGTACGATGAGCGGAAATCCACACTAAATCCAAATCCTTAATGCCATTACAGTGGTTAGCCAAATACCGTAGCACCATGGAGAATCAACTCACGTGGCACTCATCGTTGTATTAGACATGCTCAGACCCCTATGCTATGAGTAGAGAAACAACCCACTCACAGAACACACACACTGGGACGGTTCCGGTCCCAAAAATAAACACACACACATGGGTAGCTGCTATAAACCATCGCCAAGAGTAGTTTATACTACAACAGCCTCCCGAATGCAAGGTTAGATAGATATACAACTTAATAGGCTAAGGCCATCCCATACTAGCACATGTGGTTGTACGGTAAACAATAGAGGGTGACATATCAACTCAAGCGAACACTCCCCCAATCGACGTGCAACTACAACCATATGCACGTCACTTGCCGTCCAAGTCTAAAATCATATTTTCCATCATTTTAGTTCACAAATAAACAGAGAAGTCACCTCTGTCCAGGAGTTATGAAATTCCCAAAATCTCATTTATAAAGTGATCACAATCTCTTTTAGCATATGTATAATCATGTACAATCCCAAATGAGCACAAGTAAAATACTCTAACCAATTCTAAGGTTACAATCAGCAAGGATTACAAGTTTTCAAGGTTAATTATGCACCAAATAGGTTATAATTACTAATTTCCACATTTTAAATATAGATAGTTGCAATTATGCATGCAGTTTTACAAACAATACATTTCATTCCCCAAAACATAGGATTCAATTTGTTCAAAGGAAGAGGGGAGAATACTTGCCTTACTCTTGGGGTACCTAGAGCAATAATTACTCCACTCCTTCACTGATTTCAAATTCGTCCTCCAAAAAGAGATTTAACGTACGATCGAATAAATTACAAATAATGCGAAAAAATCCAAAATACTCTAATATGCATGAAGTTTATGCAATGATTAGGTACTGACTTAAAGTGAATTTAGGTGAAATAATTTCTATTTTATCTCTTTTTATTTGGGAGTTATGAATTTTACAATTCTTTTGGTAGTAATACTTATTTATACCCTGTATAGATTTTAGAGATATTTTAGGAGGTAGTTTGGTCAAACTCTTCTTTTTAACATTAAAGAGTACTATTTTTAAGTAAGTGTGGTGAAAGAGATTCTAATTTATCATTTAACATTTGTGAGATATTGTATTTAACATTTTATATGTGAATATGTCCAAATACAAATCATATTAAATATTCAAAATACTTAAATGTATGTGGAAACTATGCAGTGAGTCGGTACAGGTCATATATGAATTTTGGTGAAGAAAATTCTATTTTATCCACTTTTATTTAGAAGATATGAATTTTGTAAGTCCTAGGTTTATATACGGTATCTATATGTATATTTAGTATACATATGTTTTAGGAATAGGTTTTTATGAAATCTAACTTTACATATTTCAAGAATGATGTATTGTGAACTTACTGCCATTTGGGTGTAATTCATTTGGAGTTAAAAAAAGTTTGTATGATTTTTAGAAATTCTTGTACCTTTTATATCCTATACAAATTATCAATCTATTACATAAATCCTAAAAGTGTTTTGTGTACTAATTTTAGTTAATCCTCTATTTACAAAATTAAAGAGAACGATATTATGAAGCTAACAAAATTGGATTCATCTCCTTTGGAGCTAAAATGAATTATCTATGAATTTTAGAAGTTAGTGCATATTCCATAAACTATTTAAAGTATTTTTCTATTTCTCACTTCATAAAAGTAATCCTTTATATAGGTTTTATCATGTTTTAGCTTACAGCATTAAAGTGTAAGTCTTTGTGATTTATCAAATCTTGATTTTCTAAAATTGAAGCTAATGTGAAGTAGCTAAAATTTTAAAGTGTTTATGCACTTTATACATTATATTATTTTTTAGGCATATTAAGTACTAGATGTCCTAGATTTTAATCTTCAGGAACAAAGTGCATAATTTTGTGATTCGAACAAATTTTGATTCGTTCAATTTGGAGTTAAAATGAATTAGTTATAGATTTTACAATTTACATATTTTTCAGTTGAACAAATAATGTATTAACCCTTTTCTTAAAGTTTTCAGATTTTAAATTACACAGGTCCACTGGTCAGTGAGATATATTTTTCAGAAAACCCCCTTGGATGTCTAAGTAAACCAACCCTAGGTCCTTAGCACATGTTTAATTCAGTTTTTTATTAAGAGTCCTCAGATTCTATAGTTATTATGAACAAGTCCGGTCCCATATGTCAACGAGTAGAAAATCTTATAGTTTAGCCCATATAGTTTATCAAATTCACCGGAGAGGTCCCTACCCGAGGCCAGGACAGAGCAGCCATGGCCGGCACCTGTGTTTGGCCTCGCCGGCGGCGAACGATGGGGAATCTCGTGATGTGGCCAAAAGGAAAAATGTAGAGAACCTCGAGACAGACCTGTAGGTGCTCTCTTCATGGCCGGAGGTGGACTAGGCTAGTGGCAGCAGTGGCATGAGCAGCGGTGTATTTCAGCCTGTAGGTTAAAATGAAGTTACGGCTTGATGTAGTCTAAATGAATGCATGCATGGTCGTCCTAATGCTTCCAGGATGCTAACCAAAGATCACAAAGGGTCCGGCAGGGTCACTACAACAGCGGCAAGGTCAGAGACGTCTCGGCAGCAGCAGGATTCACTGATTCACGACGGCGGCTCGATTCGATCAACAAGCTGCCAAGGGAAGATGTCCGTCATGTTAGAGGTCCCCTAGAGATGGTCCTTATGCGAGGAATCAAACTATGACTTACTGAGGGCAGCAGAATTGACGGTGAGGTCTTCGGCCGGAGTCGAGGAAGACAATGGTTGATCTCATCTATCGGGGCTCGATCCTTGGGGCTTCCTTGGGCATTTGGCTGCGGGGGTCGAGGGAAAGCTAGTGGCATGAGGGCTTGGCCGGGACTTCTCTGAGGTGGCCAGAATGGCTACGCGGACCAGACGGCGGTCGCCAGAGCAGAGAGTACATGCGACGGCGGCGACATGACTCCTTTGATCTACACAACCTGGGATGCCAAGTAGGGAAATGGATTAGGCACAGAGAGGGTATCACGTTCCCGGGCTCGAGCTGCAGTGAAGCTCACCCGAGCGGCAGCAATGGCAGTCGAACACTTGCCGGCGTTGTAGAAGACGATGCCGTTCCCAGCAAACCTAAGGTGATTTTCCGTGTTTCTTTCGCGGAATGGATAGAGGAAGAGAGGTAGAGGGTGTTGGCAAGATGGCCGGTCAAATGGTGAAGCATTTCCTTGACGGTGGAGATTCGGGGTGCCACTAGTTGGCGTCGATGCGTGGAGGCGATCATGGCATGTTCTAGGCAGAGGAGCTGGGCTAGAGTATTGGCTCTGACTGGCAGGTGGATCCAGGGGTCTATGGGGTCCACGTGGTAGTGAAAAGTGGGAGAAATCCTCTAGAAACTAAGTGTGGAAAGCTGTGCTAGCTAGCTGTCTTGCACTGATAGTTTCACTGATCTACAAAGGGTTTCTAGGATTGGATATATGTTCTACTATCCTGCAAAGTTCCAAAGTTAGAGGCCTTATATTTTTAATATGGCAAAAAGATGAAATAGGCATAGTGACACAGTTTTCTGCAGTCCACTTTATACCATAGTGTATTGCACTTATCATTTTATGTGTTTTCTTCAAGAATTAAATTAGGCCAAATTTTCTGGCTGTGGGGTACATCATGGTACACATTTTGGTCAAAGGGCACTACAAGAATAGTATTTATTTTTATTTGGTGAAAATAAGTCCTAAGCAATTTATTCTAGCTATTTTTTTAGTTTTGCTGACTTCAAAGATTTCATTGAAGTACTTATTGAAGTCATAAAATCAAGAAAACTTTACAGTAGACTTAATGTGTTGTACTGTGCTTATAGGAAGTTTTCCATGATTTTCTGTTAAACCAATTGTTTTTGGAAATTCCCTAGCCTATACAAATGCATATGCCTCCTATTATGGAATTGCACTTTAAGAGTATCTCCAAGAAAGGCCCAAAAATTAGTCCCCAAAAATCTAAAATTGGGACCATCCTAAAAAATTTTGGGCTCACAAAGCTTTACCATCTCGAAGAGTGGCCTAAAAATTGGATCCCAAAAATTAGTTTGTTCGCCATGTAGAATAGATGGGCCCAGTGTTTGCTTGCGATTGTTTTCTTTTGACAATACCATGCCCTGTGAAAACATTGATCCAGAGGATCCTCATTGACGCTGTTACTCCTTGGAGACAAAGAACATGTTACTGGCCATAGTGCCCTCGGCAGAAGACTTTGCCGCCAGCCTGTGGAGAAATAGAAGGCCCTGCCGATCCCCTAGCGGAACGTATCATCAATTGCGGCTGGTGGGGAAACAGGTCAATGATGGCTTATGGCGGTGTGTGGATCAAGTGACGGCGGCAGGTGGTGTAAAAAGATCGACACGAGCGTGAGGCGTCGGAAGGAAGAAAAGGCACAAGCGGAGAATCCTAGCACGTGAGCGGTGAAATTTTCTCACAGGAGCAGTGATTGGAGACACCAATAGGTTCCCCAGATCTAGCTTACTTTTGAGCTAGGATTGGGCATGATGAATTTTTGTGATAGGTTTGCGTATTTGTTAGAGTCCTGTTTTTTAATTTAAATCCTAAAATTTAACTTTTGGGAACCTTTTTGGGCCTCTCTTGAAGATGCTCTAAGAGCCAAAAACATTAAAAATAAAGCAATGCACATGAAATGATAATGAATGTATTTATCTTCACATTTTTATGTCAAACTTTTATTTATACACCTTTAGGCATATTACATTTTCAACTCTTAAAATTTTATGCACCAAACCATAAAATATTTTAACTTGATTATACATAATTGGATATGTATTACTTCCATTTTTATTTGACCCAAGGAGGGTTTTAGGAATTTGTATTATGGATTCTAGAGCTGTGTCCTGCTTTATTTTATATTTTCACATTTTGACCTAGGGTGAGTTTTTGAGTAAATTGAAAATTCGACTATAAAATGTTTAGTGTACCCTCTTTAGGATTTATTCTCGTCAATCTACCTCTTATTTTGTTTCCTTGCAGAGAAACTATAAAAATTTACTTTCGAGGGCTTTTTATTAATTTATTTCAGTTAAAATTTTGAAATTCGAAATTTGGGTATGTTACATCTTCAGCTCTAGATTATATTTTAATACCATGATAAATACAATATGTTTGGTTGAATTGTCAAATGAATTTTCAAGGTCTCTACTTTTGCGGGGATAAATGTTGGAACTAATCCCAACTAGAATAGCCACTCATCTCCTAGTATTGGTGTGCCTATGCACGACACAGAACTCACACAGTGGAATTGGTTGGCAATACGCTTGCATGTTTTTCTTACACTTTGCAACAAGCTGGCTACATGTTATATAGTGATACACAGGGCACCAGAAATTACATACTTGCCCCCTAGAGGGGCTCAGGCCCAATACATTATGACAGGTGGCCCCGGGATAGGGGCTTTCTCATAGTTCCCTGAAAGGAGGCCCGGTCCCCCGGCCGTACCGACAGTCCCCCGAGGATCCTGGGATCGCCATGCTGCCCAGGATTTCCTCCCTCTCCTTGACTGCTGTTCTAGTCGCGTGGAGATCAGGAGCAGGGCGGCTGTTAGGTGAGCCCATTATTGCTAACGATCCCGTCGATAGTGAATGAGGGGCTTTGCAACACTCCTTCCGTCTAGCCCTTGGGGGCTAGCTCCGGGGGACCTCCTTCCTTTCGCTCCTTTAGTAGGTGGCTTCGGTGGGTTCCACATATGCCATGATTGTGGGCCAATATAGCCCCTGGTGAAGCATCTTGCCTGCGAGCGCCCCTAGGGTAGGTGCGTGCCGCTGTGCCCTTCGTGTATCTCCTTTAGCAGCTGGGCTTCCTACTCCCGGGAGATGCATCAAAGTAGTGGGGAGCATACACCTGTCTTCTACAATGCCCCTTCTACCAGGACGTAGCCCCTTGCCCTCTGACAGAGCCAGTGAGACTCCATGCTAGAGGCTCCCTCGGAGCGGCCGGCGAGGATATCTATGATCAGCCCGCGCCAGTCTGGGGTCGTAGTGATGGCTGTCACAGGGGCCGATGTGGCATTGGGATCCGTGTCGTCTTGTGCTGCTGACCTGCGTAGCAACTCATATAGAACACTTGCGGGGAGGGGCTTGTTGTTGGCAGCCACCTTCGCAAGGCCATCCGCATCCGCTATTTCGGAGCAGGGGATGCTTGACACTGAGATGCCCTTGAAGTGGCCTTTGGCCTTCCGGAAGGCTGCAAGGTACTTGGTGAGCTCTGGATGGCGGGCTTGAAATGACTTGTCAATTTATCCCGCCACCACCTGGGAGTCCCTCCAGATGATTATACGGGGGGGTGCCCATGGCCCTCGCCTTCCGGAGGGTCAAGAGGACTGCCTCGTATTTCGCCATGTTGTTGGTCGTTTGGAGTTCTAACCGCGCGATGAAAGCCGTTGTCCTCCCCGTGGGGGAGGTGATGATGGCCGCTACGTTGGCTCCAGCTGTGCCCCAAGCACCGTCTGTGTGCGCCATCCACATTTCATCGATGGGAGGGGCTTCGTGGTGTGATTTGGCTTCGCCCATTCCGTGACGAAGTCTGTGAGGACCTGTGATTTGATGGCTGTTCACGCGACGAAATGGAGGGCGAACGGAGCCACTTCGACCGCCCATTTCCTGATGCAGCCGGTGGCCTCCCTATTGCAGAACATGTCCCCCAAGGGGTACGCCGTGGGTACTATTATGTCATGTGCCACGAAGTAATGGCGCAGCTTGCGGGAGGCCATGACAAGAGCATATGCTAGCTTCTCCAGCTCAATGTAGCGGAGCTTGGGCCCTCCCAATGCCTCAGATATGTAATAGACCGAGCACTGGACGGGGTGCTAGTCGTCCTTATTTTCGAGGACCAACACCGCTAAGACCGCGGTGGGCAACACCAATAGGTACAAGAGCAGCCCCTGGCCCGGCTTGGGGGTCGCCAGCATGGTCAAGCTGGCCAGGTGCGCCTTGAGGCCTTCAAACGCCTACTAGCACTTGGGCATCCATCTGAAGGGGGCTGCCCCCAGGAGCACGACGAAAAAGGGGAGGCAATTTTTGGCCGATTTTGCCAAAAAGAAACTGAGGGCGGCCAGCCGGCCAGCAAGGCGCTGCACCTCCTTTGGGTTTCGCAGGGCCTGCATGCTTATGATTGCCCGGATCTTGTCGAGGCTGGCTTTGATACCCCGCTTGGACACCAGGAAGCCTAGCAACTTCCCGTACATCATGCTAAAGGCACATTTTTCTGGGTTATGCTTGATGCCTGCCGCTCGGAAGCTGTCAAAAGTCTCCTGCAAGTCGGTGACGTGATGGTCTGCCATTCAGCTTTTGACGACGATGTCGTCCATGTACGCCTCGATGTTCCGCCCAAGCTGGTGGCGGAGCGCCTGTTGGATGAGGTGCGAGAAGGTGGCTCTGGCATTGTGGAGGCCAAAGGACATCTGGACGTAACAGTATACCCTATCCGGGGTGACGAAGCTCGTCTTTTCTTCATCTTCCGCAGCCATCCAGACTTGGTGGTAGCCGGAGTACGCATCAAAGAAACTTAGCAGCTCGCACCCGGCCGTGGAATCGACCAGTTGGTCGATACGTGGGAGGGGGAATGGGTCACGTGGTCACGCCTTGTTGAGCATGGTGAAGTCAATGCACATGCGCCACTTCCCGTTGGCCTTGCGGACTAGCACTGGGTTGCACAACCATTTGGAATGTTGCACTTCCCGAATAACGCCTGCTGCCAATAGCTTCTGCACCTCCTCCCGAGCGGCCTACGCTCGCTCGGCAGACATCTTGCGGAGCCTCGCGCAAACGGGCTATGCATTCGGTCGGACATTCAGCCGGTGCTCAATTGTTGCCTAGTCCACGCCGGGCACGTCCGCGGGGGACCATGCGAAGACATCGGCGTTTCTTCTGAGCACCTTGACAATCCCGTCTTTTGCCTCCGGCTGTAGCCCGTCCCCGATTTTAAAGTGCTCGGGGTGGGATGGGTCTATCACGACAGTGTGCGTCCCCCCATTGACCTCTGCCCACATGGGGTGCTCGCCTCTGGTGGCCACTTGACTGCCTGGCTCCGCCTGGGCCACGGTGTTCACCATCTTTCCCCTGGGTCAAGGGGAATGGCCGTAGTCAATTTTGCGGGCAGCTTCTTGGTCCCCGCAGACCGTTATGATTGCGGTGGGGCTTGGCATTGTCATGCAGAGGAAATTCTGGTGGACGATGGCCCCAAACTTATTTAGGGTCCCTCGCCCCATTATGACATTGTACACGTAAAGAATGTCGACGACGTCGAAGATGATTCCCTCCGTGCGCGCTCCGGGTCCCCTCCCGAAGCACACAGGTAGCTCGATCTGTCCCAAGGCCTCGACCAAGTCTCCGCTAAATCATTTTAGCGGCCACCGGGCCTTCGTCAGCCTACTACTGGTCGAAGGCCGAGGCAAAAAGGATGTCAGCGGAGCTGCCTCCGTCCACCAAAATGAGGTGTACGTGGGCCTGTGGGCCTCTGCCACGCACGCCGTGATTACGAGGGCATCGTTGTGGGGGAAGAGGCGCCCCTGGCCATCTTCGGCGGTGAAGGTGATGCGTGCATCCACCCAAGTCAAGCACCTAGGGGGCTCCATTGTGCCCACATGGTGGACCACCCGGGCGTAGTCTCGCCGCTGCCGTTTGGAGTCATGCCTAGAGGCGCTTCCGCCTATTATTGGCAGGACTACCTGATGTGGCTCCTCATCCTTGACATGCTGGAAGGGGGCCACGGCCACCGGGGCATACATCGGGGGAGGCAGAAGCGGCGGCGGCAGCGCGTGGTATGCCTGGGCGTGGTGGCCCTGCAGGATGTGATCGACCGCCCTCGGCGGTCCGGGGGGATACCACTGATCTGGAGCATGGTAGTGGTACGCAGTGTGTTCCACCCCGCGCACACCTGGGCCACCGTTGATGGGGCGGGCTAGGTACTCTTCCCTTCTAGCCGCAATGCTGTGGCAGTCGTCAAAGACATGGGTGTGGTTATGGCTGTGCAAAGCGCACCAGTGGGGCCCCTCGCCTGCACCCTGTGTCTCACCGCGGCCTCGGCCGCTAGTGTTCTGGGAGCCTCCGCTCCCCTGGCCGTGGCCTCGGCCGTGGCCCAGAGCTGGTTCTATGGTGTTGACTTCCCATTTGCTGGGCCCCCTTTACCCTCGGGGCCTCCATCTGCATGGGTGCTCCCCCTCAGCCTGGTCAGGGGCAAGTTGGGCTTGGGGCCCAGGCTTGGCAGCCGCTGCTGAGGGTGGTGATTTAGCGGTGTCAGGGTGCGAAGTGGCCTAGACTGACGGGGCCACCTCCACCACTACTAGAGCTACCGGGAGAGGGGGAAGTCCCCAGGCCACCCTCCGGTGAATGGTTTCTAACTCCGATCGGGCGTATTCTTCAAACTTGTTCATCAGTTTTTCAACTGTGTTCACCAGCTTGCGATGCAGCTTGTTGAAAAGATCGTCCCCTTCTAGTAGGCCCTGCTTGTCCGCGTTGATGACGGTGGTGTCCGACAGGCCCTGGATTTGGGACTTCGCTACCTAAAACACCTGAAGTAGTCGCGGAGCATCTCCGTGGGTTGCTATTTGACAGCAAACAGGCTCCCGAGGTCAAGGGCTCGATGAAGGTGCCTAGGAAGTTGTTGCAAAGGGCATCCCAAAGTTGCACCCAACTATGCAGAGAGCCAAGATGAAGTGCCCAGAACCACCGCTGGGCGACGTCGTCAAGGGCCAGCGGAAAGCACTTGGCCATGGCGGCCGCTGCTCCACCGCTGGCCTCAATGGCGAGGGCATAGTTTTTGGCAAACTATTCCGGGTCCGCCTTTCCCCGATATTTGGTCAGCTTTGGGGGGTGAAATCCCAGGGGGTATGGCTCTAGTTGTAGCTTAGGGGCCAACGGGGAGTCCCCGTCGAGTACGGGTGTTGGACACATGTACCAGGCCACCACCGAGGTGGCCGCTTGGCTGCTCGTGGCGCCCGCTGGCCCAGCTGGGTCTATGCTTGCTCCAGGCACAGTCACGTCGGTGGCCGGGCTTTACCAGCGCCGGTGGCGGTGCGCTGTACGGAAAGCAACATAGTCTGGAGCTCGTCGAGTGGGTCCTACACCGCGGTGTCCCTAGATGGGGCCCCACTAGTAATGGCAGTTACCATCCCACGGATTTCGTCTAGCCATGTCTGTAGGGTTGCCACGAGGTCACTGGCGGGTGGAGGTTGCGGTGCCTGCTCATTGGGCTCGGGGACGCGGTTGGTTTCCCCCATGGTGTCTTTGGCCCCGCTCCCAGGCGTGTGGCCACCCATGGCACTGTCGTCCCGGGCAGGCTGCCCGTTCGCCCCTGACGCGGGTTGGGCTGAGGTTGCCCATGCATGCCAGGCAGCACGGAGTTCGCGTGGAAAGCTGCATCGGTACCGTGCTACTGGATGCCCTCCACTTTGGAGGCATGCTTCCTTTTTCAACACACCGGGAGAGGAGAGTATTGAGCGATGCGCTCCCCACGAACAGCGCCAATGTCGGAACTAATCCTATCTAGAATAGCCACTCATCTCCTAGTATCGGTGTGCCTATGTGCAACAGAGAACTCACACAGTGGAATTGGGTTGCAATATGCTTGCATGTTGTTCTTACACTTTGCAACAGGCTGGCTACATGTTATATAGTGATACACATGGCATCGAAAATTACATACTTGCCCCCTAGAGGGGCTCAGGCCCAATACACTATGACAGGTGGCCTAGGATAGGGGCTTTCTCATAGTTCCCTGAAAGAAGGCCCGGTCCCCCGGCCGTACCGACAGCCCCTAGGGGATCTTGGGATCGCCATGCCGCCTGGGATTTCCTGCCTCTCCTCGACTGCTGTTCCAGCCGCATGGAGATCTGGAGCAGGGCAGCTGGTAGGTGAGTCCATTATTGCTAACGATCCCGTTGATAGTGAATGAGGGGCTCCGCAACACTCCTTCCATCCAGCCCTTGGGGTCTGGCTCCGGGAGACCTCCTTCCTTTGCTCCGTCAGCAGGGGGCTTCCATGGGCTCCGCCCTGGACGAGGAGCCACCTAGGATGGGAGACCCTCCGCAGAGGCCTCCGGAGCCTAGCTCATGCGTCAGGTGATTGAGAAAGATTTTGGAAGTGAAGCAGGCACATGGTAACAGCAGCTCCGAGGTATTATTTTACATGCACTCTGAGTACATAAAGGATTCTAAAAGAAATTACAGATATTGCCGTCAATCTGTTTACCTCTGTACAATATTCAAGTGCGTGTTCATTCAGTGTTGATGCATATAGAAATGAGAAAAATTCTGCAAGCAAAAAATTAAAAAGAAAGGACTATCTTCTTTTTGGCTCTGCCACATAGTTTTACATGACCTACACCTTCATTTTTGCCAATTTGGCCATTCTTGACCATTTTGCAGGAGAGACAAAATCACTCGAAGCAAATAGACCGTAGCTGATTTTCCCCATAGCAGATCGTGGCTGTAAATACTGAACACAATTGATGTGATTTTCCATTGGATGCTGATTTCTGAGCTGCTGGGCTGTTCAGTGTTTCTTTGCAGTAAGGATAGAGACCTCTTTAACCAGAATAATGACATTGCAATCGAGTAGATGACAAACTATCAGCTCTGAAATATCCCAGTAAGTAAAGCTTGCCTTAGCTGCCTCCCTAAGTTGTTTGCAACATGCATAATCTAAACAAAAATCAGATAGCAAATCTGGCTAGGTTGCTTTGTTTTCTAGACTTACTCATGGTACATATTGTTTTCTAGCTTTCTTTCTGTTTTACTGCTTATATTGTACACCAACACTTTTATGCTTTTGCTTGGCAGATGAGTAGTGTGTCGACCTGAATTTTGTGCAATCCTGATGGACCACATGTTGTTGGAATGCAAATGTAATGCTGCAATCTGTTCCCATTAAATCCAATGATTTTCTGCTATGCCATCTGATGTGTTACCTGAAAAACATGTGTTCGATGCATTTGATGCTCGCGCCCGCTCCCACGCCCTTGTCGCTGTCGTCGAGACCCCTCCCCACGCTCATGACTGGCAGCCCTGTTACGGAGGATAATTTGTGGTGTTGGCGGCATCTATCTTCAGTGTCGTGTCCACGCTAATTCCGCAGGTGGTGCTCCATCACCAGCCAAGTGCAACGGTACAAGTGCAAGCTACAGGTAATTTTCACTGTGAATGCAGTCCAGTCAATTTAGATGATTGCCAGGAATTGCAGGAACACTAATGCTCCTCCTGCCAAAAAGGTATTGGACGAAATGCTTTCTAAGACAATGTTTTACCTCAGAAGTTAATTTCTCTCTGTAAATGGGTTTCCTATGCAACTTGCATTTTCCTTGAATTGAGTCATAGCACACCTTCCTTTTGTTAGCTTACTGTATTGGATTAACCCCAATAAGAAGGTACTAGAGATCCTGCATGCTAAATCCAAATCCAAGCAGGTAATAACTCTGCAGCCTTGCCAAAAGTTTATCACCATATTTAGGCTCTCCAGTCTATAGATGTTCAGTATTCTGCAGATGTCTAGGCTGGAAAGCGAAAATTATACGACGTACGAGTTAAAAACAACAGGAGCGTAGAAAAATATATCTGTACAAAAGAACAAGCTGCTCTCTATTGCTTAGTCGTATTCAAGAAAGAGGTCAACTAATCAACAGTTGTCTAATTACAACCAATCAATCTTATAGATTTTTTCTTATCCTTTTATGCTCTAATAATATGCCCGCGCTAACGCTACAGCAGTATTTGATAACACAACCCAAATAACCGTGCTTAAGAGTAATATATTGTAAGTGCAAGAATATACTACATCTAACAAGCATAAAAGGAGATATGATTGCACCAACGTTCATTTTTTCTTAAATTATCTCGATAGCCTCTATAAATGTTCGCATAGTTATATTTGCTGATTGTGTAGGACATCCCGAGTGGATACGATGTGACAATAATTACTTGATGTGACTGAAAATAGTGCACCAACTTTCGGACAGTAATGAGTAGGCCATATAACAGCTTCTAGACTTGAGGATATCTCATCTTGGAGTCGGCTAGGATCTCGCTAACGAAGTAGATTGGCCTTTGTACTTTCTGTATATGACCTGGCTCTGGTCGCTTGATTACCAGTACCATGCTGATTACTTGACTGGTAGCTGTCAGGTATAACATTAGTAGTTCCTGGGGCATAGATGATGCCAACACTGGTGATGATGTGAGAAATTTTTTAAAGTCTTTGAAGGCTTGCTGGGCTTTGGGCGTCCATTGAAAAATGTCCGCTTTCTTTAGTAGTTTGAAAAAAGGCATACCCTGTTCACCAAGTCAAGAGATGAATCACCTGAGCGCTGCCATGCAACCTGTCAGCTTTTGGACATTTTTCTGGCTAGTTGGGAGTACCATGTTCATGATAGGGTTAATTTTCTCTAGATTGGCCTTGATGCCTCGATGTGATACGATGATGCCGAGTAGCTTTTCGGACGGTACACCGAAGGCGCACTTTTCTGGATTCAACTTCATCTTGAATCTCCGAAGGCTTTGAAAAGTTTCTTCCAAGTCGGCGATGAGATCTTCCTTACATTTTGTCTTGATCACCACATCATTGACATACGCCTCCACGTTGCGCCTGAGTTGAATGTGTAAACACCGTTGAATTGCTTGTTGATACGTTGCTCTAGCATTTTTCAACCCGAACGGCATAGTGACATAACAGTATGCTCTAAACGGCGTAATGAGCGAAGTCTTCAGGTAGTTCTCCTGCTTCAAGCTGATTTGGTGATATCACGAGTAACAGTTGAAAAAGCTGAGAAGTTCGCACCTCGCAGTTGAATCCACCACCTAATCTATTCTGGGTAGACCAAATGGGTCTTTGGGGCATGCATTGTTTAAGTTAGTGTAGTTGACGCACATGCGCCATTTACCATTCTTCTTCTGGACCAAGACTGGGTTTGCCAGCCAATCCGGGTGGTAGACCTCTTTGATGAACCTGGCTGCAAGGAGCTTGGTTATCTCCTCTCGAATAGCATCTTTGTGGTCCTATGCGAAGCACCGTAGTCGTTGTTTGACTAGCTTGGCGTCTGGCTTGACGTTGAGGGAATGCACGATCACCTCCCTTAGTACACCAGGCATGTCAGAAGGTTTCTAAGCAAATATATCCATGTTTGCCTGGAGGAAGGTGATGAGCTCGTCTTCCTATTTGGGGTCGAGTCTGGTCCCGACAAGAGCAATTTTGGAGGGGTCGGAAGGGTCCAGGGGGATCTTTTTGTTTCAAAGTCCACTGAAATTCCCGACTTGGTTGCTTTTCTTTCCGGAACTTGATTGTCCTCGCTTGTTGTTGTAGCGGCTAGCCAGATATTATTGCACCCGACTACCGCTTCTTGAGATTGGGCCAGCTCGCAGCTCTCCTTGTCGTAGGTGAAGGCTTGCTTGACATCGCTGCGAAGAGAAAGAATTCCGGCTGGTTCTGGCATCTTGAGCATCATGTATGTATAATGTGGCACTGCCATGAATTTGGCTAGTGCTGGCCGTCCGAGTATTGCGTGATATGCGGTCTCGAAGTCGGCAACCTCGAAGCAGATATTCTCGGTGCGGAAATTATCCCGCGTGCCAAAAGTAACTAGCAGAGTTATCTGTCCGAGTGGGGTGGAAGACAGACCGGCGATTACCCCGTGGAAGGGCGCTATACTCGGTCGTAGCTCGGAACGAGGGATCTTCATCTCGTTGAGCGTCTTGGCGAACAAAATATTGAGAGCACTTCCTCCATTGATGAGAACCTTCTTTAGTTAATGCTTCTGATGACCGGGTCCAGATCGAGTGGGTAATGTCCTGGATGAGTAACCCGATTAGGGTGATCCGCACGGTCAAACGTGATTGGCGTTTCTGACCAACACAAGTACTGGGGGGCGTCTGCTGAGACCGAGTTGACTTGGCGTGTTGCCAGCTTCTGCTTCCTCTTGGACTCGTATGCAGTTGGCCCTCTAAAAATGTGGTTGAGCTCAACCTGGGGATCTTGGTAATCACCGGCTACGCCCGAATCTAGCTTGTCCTTGTCTTTATTACTGCCAGATGTTGAAGTCTTCTTGGAAGCAAACTTTTTGAGCATGAAGTAGTCCTTAGCCGCGTGCTTACCCTTTGGATGAAAGGGGCATGACCCGTTCATCACTTTTTAGTACTCGTCTGTCCTCGGGGGTCGCGGCCGAGTACGCTCCACAGCAACCACCACGTTGTCCGACTTGCGATTGCGGTTGCCAGACTTGTTCTGTGCTGGCTCATCATTGTCTTTTTTGTCCTTCTGCCGGGGCTCCTTCTTATCGTCTAGGGCCTCAGCAACTGTGTTGGCCGAGTCAGCATAATTGTTTGCCATGTCGAAAAGAGCCTTGACAGAAGATGGAGGTTTTCGAGTAAACTTGGCATTGGGGCGTCTTTGACTCCCTTACGGAAGGCGGCGATGATGACCTCGTCCTTGATCATTGGGATTGAATTCCTCTTCTCAGAAAACCTCTTACTAAAATCATGAAGAGACTCGTTCTTCCTTTGATGCAACTGATATAGATTGTACTCGAAAGATGGCCTCTCGTACGTTCCTTGGAAGTTGGCGATGAAGCGTTCCCGAAGTTCTCCCTAGAAGGCGATTGACCTCTTTGGAAGTCCAATTAGCCATGTCCTCGCCAAGTCAGCTAGAGCGACCAGGAGGTAGTTAGCCATAGCCTTGTGATCTCCTCCAGCTGCTCGGATCGCCAGAGTGTAAACTGTGAGCCAGGACTCTGAGTTGGTCTTCTCGTCGTATTTTTCAATTCCAATCAGCTTGAAGCCTGATGGCCAGTCGACTTGTTGTAGCTCATGGGTGAAGGCCGATACTCCTTCATCTAGATGAGGACTTCGACTCTGACTACGGAGGTGAAACCGCTTATGGTGGAGGCCGAAGTGTTCGTTCTCGTCTTCCAGTCGGCGACGCTCGTCTTTCTCATGCTCGCGGCATCGTGCGTTGATGTCTTGCTGAAGATCACGTCGTAGACGGCCTCGGACATCCTGGTTATTTCCACGGTCGTCTTGATGTTGGCACCATCGGTCATTGTTGCGGTTGCCGAGTGATGTGTGGTGTGACTCCGTGTGCGGCTGACTGGAGCCGGCCGCTCGGTGTCGCGTTGAGGCAGATGAGACCACGTTGAAGAAGCCGACCTGTTGGTCGGTATGAGATTGTTGCCCGACTGTTGGCGCTACTGGCATGCAGCAGCGGTGATTATAGCTTTAATCCTTGCTATCGTCAGGGTGGCCTGGTGATCAAGCCCAAATTACAGTGTATCCAATAAGGTTGCAGCAACCACAACTTTCTGTTGGGGAGTTACGAAAACGTCGTGGTCGCTAACTCGGGTTTGGAGAATCTCCCGTTGAGCAGTGCGCCCAGCCTTGCGCATATTGTCGTTGCAAGCATCGTGCTCGGCTTGCAGGCTTCTGGCATCTTCCTCCTGTTGTTCTCGCAGTTGGTGGCCTCCTCCTCTTACTGATCGCTTAGTCGGCATGCCTCTTTAGTGGGAGTCGAGCCCTTGGATGCCATAAAGACTTCTCGTGGTGGAGAGAAGCTTGCTGAACTGCTGTCCGACTTAGAGTCGGAATTAGAGTAGCTGATGGGGGTGATTACAACTCTAACCTCTCTAGATCTGATCTCGAGCGGCTCTGGGCCTATCTGAGTCAAGCTCCAGGGGATCAGGCCTGCCGCATCGGATGTTGATTGAAGTTATCCATGGCATTGCCGAGTCCGAACGGGAGATTGATGATCTCCTCATCTCTTAGCCCGATCTCGGCCGGCTCGAGGCCGAGTCCGAGTCGAACACCAAAAGAAAGAGTTATCCCGAGACCCGGGCATGTTAAAGATTGCCGCAGCATGTCGACAAGGATCGCTGCAGCGTCACGTTGGCCGACTGGCATGGAGTCAGCTTGGTTTTTGGCCGATCAGATCGGATCTGAGTTGGATAGGGTGAGCTTGCCGACTTTGTCAGCGACGAAGTCGAGGCTCCAGAAAGTGATTGTTTGCTTGGGGAAGAAGTTGACACCGTCAACTCCGGTGGTTGAATCCATCAGGCTTGTCAAAGATGATCTCACCGATGCCCCTACCTGGCGCGTCAACTGTCGATGTTTTACACCGGCAATGAGAATATGGGGCTACTCATAAGACCTAAACTTGATGGATTGCAAAGGAACACGGAACAATTTATACTAGTTCAGGCCCTTTGAGGTTTCTCTGGTGAGATTGTTCTTCTGCCCTCAGGGGGCGCCCTGCCTCCCCTTATATATCGGGGACAGGGTTACAAAGTAGGAATCTCAGTTGGACTCAGACCAAGGGATTTTCTTTTAGGAATACAACGTACCCGACTAGGATTATATCCTTTCTTTGTCGTATAAGGTAATGCATGCCGAGTTCTATTGTATCCCTAATTACAAGGTTAGATCCATCCTCTGTCCAAGTGGCCCAAATGCTTCTCATGAGGTACCCGGGATCCATGGCCTCCACAAATTGATGAAAAAGGAATCAACGATATATCTCAATCATCTTGAGAAACACATGTTCAACTTATAGACATTCCATCGATGTGAAGTATTCTAACAAACATATGGGGGATAAATTGTTGTGCAAATTTTAGTTTTGGCAAACTTTAGAGTGATCTTAACAAGTTGTTGTAGAGAAGTGTGGAATGTCTATAGCCTCTACAATTTTTTGTTTCATTTTACCCCGCAGCACATAGAGCTCTGTTTGTTCAAAAGCTCCTTGTTCTCCACCAGTCCACCTTCTTATATTCTTTAAGCTTCGTCTCCGTCCAGCTCTCCAGCATTTATCGGCCTTCTTCTGTTCTTAAGGCTTCTTCGCCATCGAGCTTATCGGCTCTTTCATCTACGTTGCTATACTCTGTCAGTCACTCATTCAATTGTTTTATGATTACTGAAACAAGTATAGCCGTACGTAAGAAGTAATGCATATGATAAAAGACAATCTTCAGTACCTCTTTCTTGAAAAAAAAACTCTAATTACTCCAATTTTTTAAAACATATCCTGATCAACCAGATAATGAAAGCAATTGTCATGTCTTTATCATTTACTTCTAATTATTATCAAGCAAAATAGCTCGCATATGTATATCAAGTATAAGAATATTTATCATTTAATTCTAATTATTTAAACTTGGAAAAAATTGGAAGTATCCAAATATAAAGTATAATAACCATCAAAATGATATACCAGTGGCAATGTATATCAATATATACTAAGAATACATGCGGCGCAGCTGAATCCTTGCTAATTTGAATATAATATTTAAATAACTGGAGCAAAGTAATTACTCAAATGTTAAACTACTGTAAAGTAGGATAACATAGCTCTTTAATTGAATGCATATCTCTACAGCATTATCTTAATTATTTTATAACACCGGCATACCATGGGAAAACAATTATATTTGAAATTTTTCTAAGAAAGTAAAGTAATATGCCTGTGCTAACACTATAGTAACATTTAGTAGCAATGCACCACAATGCAAAATGATTGTTAGCCTCGCGCTCCCGAGTTAACAATAAAATGTCTAACAAATCTATTCGAATTTATCTATATGGGAGAAGAATATCATGAGTTATCCAAATTGTTCAAGGGTATTGATAAAGATGTATTGTATCCTTGTTGCAACGGAATGGATCTGCATTTGCATGCAAAGGAGCAATCATTAAAGTTGTATACAAAATTCTATACAATTATTCTCATTCCATTACAAAACAAATAACAATGGTTCTCATGGAAGACAGGGTTGTTATGGAAGAAGTTTGGTGCTCGAAATTTGCCTTCTAATAAGGTAAGTCTTGCTCAACACCCTCATTTCCTTAACATGCTAGCTCTGCATTGCCCGCACCAAACCCCTACAACTATTCAATGAGTTAAAGGCTTCATATATTTGCATTTTTGCCTCATACCAATATAAATATCCCAAAATTTGAATATCTGCACAAACAAGACAGAACCTTGAGCTTAAGGTCTAAAGCCGAAAGTAATGTTCATGCAAAGCATTTTAGACTGTTAACCTCTTCATTTCTTCAAATTTTTGAAAACACAAGCTGCATACCTGTGAGGCTATGCTGCTCCGTCTAATTCATCTCTTTATGAAAATGATCAGTTGGCCTACTCCCATTTATCCCAAGAGCCACCGATGGCTACCCAGCCACTCTGTTAGCCCGTGCAACAACCATAAGTTGATGACTGAACATGGAAATAATGTATTTTAGTGAATAATATAATGTAAAATAGCTAACCAAATTAATCATTTTTTAGCTTAGTTCATTTGGTTTGAGATGACAAAAATCCAAAAATCATATTCTGCTTAGCAAAATTAACCAAATGAACACTTCTCTAGGCTAATGGTTTCAAGGTTTAAGTATCTAAACATAAATCAAAATGGTGGTGGCAAAGTATTGGCTTTTTTCCAAACAAAAGTTCAGAATACACATTAATTGGCCAATGCAAACAAAAATCTATTGATTGAAACCACGTACACAGCAGGATGAACAACAGGAAGAACTGAAGAAGTTTTTCAAAGAAAGAAAGCCATAGGTTAACATGAACCAAAGAACAAAGCTCAATTCTCACCAGAAAGCTCAAATGGTCTATTACACCAGTTACACTAGAAGCTTAAATGTATATATAGACATATGAATGCAGAACGGACTCTACAGAGACAACAGACACAGAAATTCACCTCTTTTCAGTTTGAGTGCTGTTTTTTCTCCATCTTAATATATTAGACCAAAATGAGCATTACTTTGAGAGGCTACAAAATATGATTACTTATCTCCTACGCACACAACATTGGTTGATTTAAAACACATAATTGACAGATATCATCAAACAATGTGCTATTTTAGAGAAATACCAGGGAGGTGCCAGTGAGTTAAAACTTATCTTAGAATGTTAAAACTTATTAACCAGAGGTTAGCTCACAGGATGTTAAATGTTGGGCCATCTCTTTATGAACAATCAACTCTCCGATGTCCTCTTTTGACCCATAATGCATGAATTAAACTTTTTTAATTAAAATGCACAAAAGTAAACTTAGTTACAACACTTGCATTTTTGGTTGATTCCTTGGTGCTTGTGGAGTGGTTATATACTGACTGTCAGCAAGATTGTAAAGAATCATATTTATGTGGCTGTGATGCTAATTATTCAACACCATATTTCTTTACTTTTGCATGCTAGGTCAATCCTTATCAGTTGGTTCAAAAGGAAAATACATTGCCATCCGTGACTATAGAGATGTACCCAACCTGATCATTTTAGGTTATCAAGTGGTATGTTTGGAGCTCCAATAACCAGTTAATCAGTTAACCAAGTTACCCCAAGACATGGTAAAATACCTATGACCTCCTAGATAAATGTCATGCCTACCAGTTTACTTTATCGAACATGAAATCAGTCAATAACCGATCCACTAATTTGTCACACAGCTTGAAACCACTATTTCAATAAATTGATTGATAAATTCCTAAAAGGCATTTCAATAAATTGACAACCAAAGAAACTTGTATATCACATATTAGAAAATTTTAAGGGGCAGCAACATTCTCAAGGCATGATGCTGTGGAAATAATGCTATCAAATGAGATGTAACAAAAAGGATGGGTACTTAATGAGATGTAGCGAAAAGAATGGATACTTAGGAGCCCCAACAAATAAAAAATTAAATCATCCAGAAATGTCCATGTAGGGAACATCTTTTTGCATGAAATTGGTTCGCATGAACATAGGTAAGAAATAAGATAAAATGCTAAATGCAGTTCTAACCCCTCTATCAAGTTTTAACACCCAACTCTTGCCCACATTTAGTGTATAAGTTGATCATGTAGTATATTGCACAAGTAGTGTACCCTAGTGGACACAGGTAATACTTTGTTTGGACCAAGAGCTTGAGCTCAACACTGTAAATTAACACAAACAAATGAGGATATATGAGACTGGGTGATCAGATGGGGCAATAGAGAAATCATAATTAAGTAAATAGGCCTGATATGGTGTAGCAAAGCACTAGAAAAAAAGGGTATGAGCATAATTAGCATGGAATTTAATTAAAAATCAGTACAAACACATAACTAATAGACTAAAAGCTAGACTAAATGTGGAGGCCATGGGCCCCAGGTACCTCATGGAAGGCAGTGTGGCCACTCGAATAGAGGATATGCCTGATCATGTAATTAGGGATACAATAGGACTCGGTATAGGTTACCTTGCATGATAAGGAAAGGGATATAGTCCAAGCCGGTTACGTTGTGTTCCTGAAAGGAAATCCCTTGGTTGAGTCCAACTGGGATTCTTGCTTTGTAATCTTGTCTCCTCAGCATATAAGGGGAGGCAAGGAGCCCCCTGGGGCAGATCAACATACACACCACCAATCTCATCAGAGAAATATCAAAGACAATACACAACAGCTGGAAGTAGGGTATTACCTTATCTTGTGGGCCTGAAGCTGGATAAATTTGTTTCGTGCGTCTTTGTAATCCATCAAGTTTAGGTCTTGCGAATAGCCCCATATTATTATTGACAGTTGGCACGCCAGGTAGGGGCTTCGTCAACAAGCCTGATGGATCAGATCACCGAAGTTGACGGCGTCAAGTTCTTTCCCGGGCAAGCGATCATCTTCGGGAGCCTCGACTTCATCGCCGACAACCTCGGCAACCTCACCCTGTCCGACTCGGCTTCGACCCAATAGGCCAGGACCTAGGGACAACTTGGCAACTTGCTGCGGCGATTTCTAAAATCTATGAGCCCAGGGACAACTCTTCTCTCTGATGTTCGACTCGGACACAGCCTCGAGCTACACGAGATTGGTCTGAGGGGAGAAGCGATCGTCAATCTCTCATTTGGTCTCAGCAATGCCGTGGATACCTTCAATTCATGTCCGATACGGCAGACCCAATCGTCTAGAACTCAACTTGGATACTACCCAAAGCCGCTCTGGATCGGGTCCAGAGAGGTTGGGGTCATCATTACCCCTCTGAATTACTCTGAATCTGACTCCCAGTTGAATAGCAGATCGGGCAGCTTTTCTCCACTGCACGAAGTATTCATGGCATAAAAGGGATCAACCCCTGGGCAAGACGCGTGCCGATTACGTGACCAGCAAGAGGAGGAAGCGCATCAATTGCATGAGCAACAGGAGGAGGATGCACAACTCCTGCAGGCCGAGCACGACGCCCGCAACGATAACTTGCACAAGGCTAGGCGGACTACCCAACAAGAGATCCTCCAAACCTGAGTGGGCGACCACGACGTCTTCGTGACTCCACAGCAAAACGTCGTGGCCACTGCCACGCTGTTAGACACCTTGCAGTTCGGGCCCGATCACTAGGCTACCCCGACTATTGTAAGGATCAAAGCAATGATAATTGCTGGAGCATGTCAACAACAACAGCAGTCTGGTGACACACTCATACCATCGAATAAAACGGCCTCAGATGTAGCGACTTCGTCTGCCTCAGCACGGCGCCGAGTAGCTGGCTCTAGCCAGCATCACTCGGACTCCCGTCATACGTCTCTCAGCAACCAAAACAATGACTAACAGCGGTATCACCACCAGGATTGTAGGACAACCAGGATGCCCGGGGATGACTTCGATGAGATCTTCGCCACGACATCAACGCTCGATGCCAGGAACATGAGAAAGACGAATGTCGCCGACTTGAGGACGAGCATGAGCCCTTCGGCCTACACCACGAGCGCTTCCATCGCCATAGTTAGAGTCGGAGTCCTCACCTAGATGAAGGAGTTCCGGCGTTCACCCAAGAGCTGCAGCAAGTTGACTGGCTGTCTGGTTTCAAGCCGACTGGTATAGAGAAGTACTTGGCAAAACCAACCCGAAGTCCTGGCTGACCCTGTATACTTTGGCGATACGCGCAGCAGGAGGCGATCACAAGGCCATGGCCAACTATCTGCCAGTCGCCCTGGCCAACTTGGCAAGGACATGGTTGATGGGGCTTGCCAGGTAGTTGATTTACTCTTGGGGAAACTCCGTGAACGCTTTGTTGCAAACTTCTAAGGAACCTACGAGTGACCGTCATTTGAGTATGACCTGTACCAGTGCCACCAAAGAAAGAATGAGTCCCTCCGTGACTTTATCAAGCGGTTTTCCGAGAAGAGGAACTCAATACCTAAAATCAAGGACGAGGTCGTCATTGCTGCCTTCCACAAGGGAGTAAAGGATATCCTGTTCATCTCTAAGTTCACTCGGAAGCCTCTCAGTTCTGTCAAGGCTTTGTTCGACATGGCAAACAAGTATGCCGACTCGGCCAATGTTGTCGCCAAGGCGCTCGACGACAAAAAGGAACCCCGACAGAAGGAGCAGAAGGACACCGACGACCCAACCCTGACTGAGGCCGGGAACCACAAACGCAAGTCAGACGATGTCGGAGAGACAATCGAGCTCAACCGACCAAGCCCCCTGAGGACGGATGACTACCAAAAGGTTATGAATGAGCCATGCCCTTTCCACCCAAAGGGGAAACACGTGGCCGAAAATTGCTTCATGTTCAAGAAGTTCACTTCTGAGCATACATCAGCATCTGGCGAGCAAAAAGACAAAGACAAGTCGGATTCGGGTACGGCCGGCAACTATCAAGATCACCAAGCCGAGCTCAACCATATATTTGGAGGGCCATTAGCATACGAGTCCAAGTGTAAACAAAAGCTAACAGCCCGAGAGGTGAACTCGGTCTCATCTGACACCCCCAATACCTACGCTGGTCAGAAACAGCAATCACATTCGACCGCGCAAATCATCCCGACCGAGTAACACACCCAAGATGCTACCCACTTGTCTTGGACCTGGTCATCAGAAGCATAAAGTTGAAGAAAGTTCTCACTGACAGAGGAAGAGCACTCAACATCTTATTCGCCAACGCTCAACGAGATGAAGATACCACGATCCAAGCTGCGGCCGAGTACAGCTCCCTTCCATGGGGTAATCCTCGGGCTTTCCTCAACTCCACTCTGCCAGTAACTTTCGGCACGCGGGAAAACTTCCACACAAAGAACATCTGTTTCGAGGTTGCCAACTTCAAGACCGTCTATCACACCGTACTCAAACGACCTGCACTCGCCATGTTCATGGCAGTGCCTCACTACACCTACATGATGCTCAAGATGCCAGGACCAGCAGGAGTACTCTCTCTGTGCAGCGATGTTAAGTAAGCTTTCACCTACAAAAAGCAGAGTTGCGAGCTGGCTCAGTCTCACGAAACGGCAGTCGGACGAAACAATATTTGACTAGCCGCAACAACTTCAAAGGAGGATGATCAAGTCCTGGCGAAAAAGGTAGCCAAGTCGGGAATTGTGGTGGATTCATAAACAAAGAAAATCCCTCTGGACCCTTCTGACCCCACCAAGACTGCTCTTGTTGGAACTGGACTCGACCCCAAATAGGAAGACGAGCTAGTCACCTTCCTCTAGGCGAACAGGGACATATTTGCTTGGAAGCCTTCCGACATGCCTAGTGTACCAAGGGAGGTGATCGAGCATTCTCTCAGCGTCAAGCCAGACTCCAAACTAGTCAAGCAATGACTACGACACTTCGCACAAGACCTTAAAGATGCTATCCGCGAGGAGATAACCAAGGTCCTGGCAATCAGGTTCATTAAGGAGGTCTACCACCTAGATTGGCAGGCAAACCCAGTCCTGGTCCGTAATAAGAATGATAAATGGCGCATGTGCATCGACTATACCGACTTAAACAAGGCGTGTCCCAAAGATCCGTTTGGTCTACCTAGAATAGATCAAGTCATCGATTCAACTACGGGATGTGAATTATTCAGTTTTCTTGACTACTATTTGGGATATCATCAGATCAGCCTAAAGGAGGAGGACTGCCTGAAGACATCTTTTATCATGCCATTTGGCGCAAACTGCTATGTCACTATGCCGTTCGGGTTGAAAAACACTGGCGCAACGTATCAACGTACTATCCAACAGTGTCTTCACACTCAACTCGGCTACAACGTGGAGGCATATGTCGATGACGTGGTGATCAAGACCAAAATCAAGGAGGACCTCATCGCCGACTTAAAAGAAACTTTTCAAAGCCTTCGGAGATTCAAGATGAAACTGAACCCAGAAAAGTGTGTCTTTGGAGTACCTTCGGGAAAACTACTCGGCTTCATCGTATCATACCATGATATCGAGGCAAATCCAAAAAAATCAACGCAATTATGAATATGGCTCCCCGACTAGCTAGAAAGACGTACAGAAGCTGACTGGCTGCATGGCGGCACTCAGCTGATTCGTTTCCCGACTCGGTGAATGGGGCATACCCTTTTTTAAACTGCTGAAGAAAGTTGTCAATTTTCAATGGACGCCAGAAGCCCAACAAGCCTTCAAAGACTTCAAAAAATTTCCTAGGAACCACTTATATTATATCTGGCGGCAACCACTCAGGTAGTCAGCACGGTTTTGGTAGTCAAGCGGGCAGAGTCAGGGCATATACAAAAAGTTTAAAGGCCAGTTTTCTTTGTCAATGAGGTACTAGGTGAATCCAAGATGAGATATCCCCAAGTCCAAAAGCTGCTATATGGATTGCTTATAACTGTCTGGAAGTTGGTGCACTATTTTCAGTCACATCAAGTTACAATCGTCACATTGCATCCACTCGGGGACATCCTACACAACCGAGAAGCCATTGGTAGAATCGCTAAATGGCCGCTTGAGTTGATGGCGTTTGACATTGTCTTCTAGCCACGGACAACAATCAAGTCCCAAGCACTTGCTGACTTTGTGGCCGAGTGGACAGAAGTTCAGATGGCTACACTGGCAGACAAGCTTGAATACTGGATGATGTACGAGCTGGCGTCGTTCTGACGTCACCCACTGGAGAAAAACTCAAGTACGTCCTTCAAATATATTTTCCAGCATCTCACAATTTTGCCGAGTACAAGGCACTTATCCACGGGCTCCGTATCACCATATCGCTGGGTATCCACTGACTGGTGGTTCGTGGGGATTCTCAACTCGTGGTAAACCAAGTTATGCAAGACCGGATATGTCTGGATGACAATATGACGGCATACTACCAAGTGGTGCGGAAGCTGGAGAATAAATTTGATGGGCTAGAAATTACACATATTTTAAGCCAATACAATTAAGCCGTAGACGAACTAGCCAATTTGGGATCCAAGCTAGAAGTAGTCCCGACTGGGGTTTTTGTCGAGCAATTACTGGAGCCATCAGTCAAGAAAAAAACTGATCTCGAGCAGTCCGGGTGATGAGGACATCGCTAGTAATGTCAAAGCTAGTAATGAGACTTCAATAACAGGACCAATAACAAGAGCACGAGCCAAGAAACTACAATCTCAGGTGAACCTGCTCCTTAATGAATATGTCATTAATTTTAATGAGAATTTTATACTACCTAAAAACAATGTTTTACTTATGCTCAGGTGTGAAGAGTCAGCGATGGATGGAGATCAAGGATATATGGCCGTCATCTAAGGAAGCACAAGTCCATGGCACGAAAAGTATCCAGCCCATGAATAGTTCTATGCTACAGTACCATGCCCGTGAACAGTATGGCCTGTAAACAGTACCATGCTACAGTAGCTTGCGCGTGAATAATACCACATGGAAATTTAGTGTTGAATAGCCTTAGGCTGAGACTATATATTGAGGGGTAGACCCCCATTGTAAAGGGAAACCACTTTTGATAATAGAATACTCTTGTTCTTTCCGTTGGCCAAACCAACTTGAGGGAATTGGAAGTTCGCTGAAATCAAGATTGTTCAACCTTTTCCGCTAAGAATGTTCAACCTTTTCCGCTAAGAATTGGGAGCGCGATAGAACTTCATTGGTGGTCGTGAAGTTTAGCACGTGAGGTTGGGCGAATTATAGAGTGCTAACTCTTGCATTGGCAACGGGGGATCACTACGATTCATCAAATCCACGTGAGTATCCAGATCCTACGTCGAGAAGATCGGACGACCCCATATCACGGGGGCTGAACCTACCCCGGAGCTGAGCGAAGTGCTAATCATTTGTCAAGACTGGTGGACTCCAATCATCTGATTCTTATTAGAAGACGAGTTCCCTGAAGATCGCAGCGAAGCCGAGCGGATCAAGCGTCGAAGCAAATGTTTTCTTGTAGTCGGAGAAGGCCTTTATCGTCGAAGCACATCCGGAGTCCTCATGCGATGCATCACATCTGAGGAGGGCAAGCAAATCCTGTAGTCCATCTACTCGGGCATCTGTGGCAACCATGCCGCATCAAGGATGTTGGTCGGAAAGGCTTACGGGCATGGATTCTTCTGGCCGACTGCGGTTACCGATGCTAATGATATAGTTTGAACATGTGAGGGATGCTAGTTCTTTGCCCGATAAACACATCTACCTGCTCAGAAATTACAGACAATCCCAATATCTTGGCCCTTTGCAGTTTGGAGGGGCGTGACATGGTCGGGCCATTCAAGAAAGCACCAGGAGGGTTCACACACTTGTTTGTCGCAGTGGATAAATTCTCAAAGTGGATTGAAGCAAAACCTGTTGCTACCATCACTGCAGCAAGGGCAAAGGACTTCATCATGGTTATTATTTACCGATTTGGAGTTCCTAATCGCATCATAACGGACAACGGCACTCAGTTCACTGGCGGCGTTTTTCAAGATTTCCATGATGATTTCGGCATTAAGATCTGTTATGCTTCTATGGCACACCCACGGAGCAATGGGTAGGTCGAGCGTGCAAACAAGTATCAACACTAGGGTGTTCGATCGACTACGACCATATGTTGGGCGGTGGGTGCAAGAACTTCCATCCGTTCTCTGGTCTCTACCCGGGTAGTGAGTCGAGGGCTACATGATGATAACATGTCCTTTGTTATGACTAAAAGCTCGAGTTTGTTTTATCTAAGTCAGGAAGTATTATAACGATTATGCTAAGTCTTGCCGAGTATAGTCTTATGGGATAAACGCCTTATAAAGTTGGTCCTTAAACACTCGGCATAGATTGGCTAGTCGGGTAAAACTAATAATGACGGCGATACAACACACGCTTAGCAAGATTTCACAACAAAGAGCAAAAGCATTTACAATATATACACATTGTTTTTATCCTCCTCATACACCGACCGCTTAAGAGTTCATTCCTACAATGGCAGGTCTTCAGCGATTGCCCGAGCAGTCGGCCTAGCCTAGTTGATCAACTCCAAGCCTTCCTCCGGGGTGGGACCCTCAACAAAGCCTTCGCCGACAACCTCAATCTACTCAGGAGTAGAGAGACTGTGGGGGCCATGGGCCCCGGGTACCTCATGAGAAGCTATTAGGCCACTCGGACAAAGGATAGGCCTAACATTGTAATTAGGGATATAATAGAACTCGGCATACATAACCTTGTATGATAAGGAAAGGATATAGTCCTAGTCAGGCACGTTGTATTCCTAGAAGGAAATCTCTTGGTCGGAGTCCGACTAGGATTCCTACTCTGTAACCCTGTCCCTCGGTATATAAGGGGAGATAGGGCGCCCCCTGAGGGCAAGATCACCAAGATCGGAATCATACAACCTCAAAGGCAATACACCACAACTGGACGTAGGGTATTACCTCATCTCGAGGGCCTGAACCAGTATAAATTGTTCGTGTTCCTTTACAATCCATCAAGTTTAGGTCTCACGAGTAGCCCCATATTATTATTGCCAATACAAAACATCGACAGTTGGTGTGCCAGGTAGGGGCATCAGCGAGATCATCTTCGACAAGCCTGATGGATCCAAGCACCGGAGTCGACGGCATCAACTTCTCCCCCGGGGAAACAATCACCTTCGGGAGCCTCGACTTCATCACCGACAAATCGGCAACCTCACCCTGTCTGACTTGGACCCGATCCAATCGGCCAGGGACCAAGCCGACTCCGCGTCAGTCGACCCACGTAATGCTATGGCAACCCTCGTCAACTTGTTGTGTCAATCTTCAACATGCCCGGGTCTCGAGACAACTCTTTCTTTTAGTGTTCGACTCGGACTCGGCCTTGAGCCAACCGAGATCGGGGTAAGAAAGGAGGAGATCATCAATCTCCCATACGGACTCGGCAAGGCTGTGGATAACTGCAATCAGTATTTGATGCGGCAGACTCAATCCCCTGGGGTTCAACTCGGATACGGCCCAGAGCCGCTCGAGATTGGATCTAGGGAGTGTGGAGGCCATGGGCCCTAGGTACCTCACTACCTACATATGGGCCACTCGGATAGAGGATGGGCCGAATCATGTAGTTAGAGATAAGATAGCACCCGGCAGGCTTTACCTTGTATGATAAGGAAAACAGTCTTAGTCGGATAAGTTTCTATCTCTAAGAGGGAAATCCCATGGCTGTATCCAGCTGGGATCCTTATCATGTACCCCTGTCCCCTAGTATATAAAGGGAGGCAGGGCGCCCCATGAGGGCACGGAAGATCATTGATCGACATAACCTCTGAGAGGAATAACACCACAACTGGACATAGGGTATTACCTCACATCGAGGGCCTGAACCAGTATAAAATCTCTTTGCGTTCCTCTGCAATCCACCAAGTTTCCCCTTGCCGAGCAGCCCTATAGTTCTATTGCCGGTGTAAAATATCGATAGTTGGCGTGCCAGATAGGGGCTCCGGCGAGTTTCACATGTACAAGCTCGATGGATCCAACAAGTGGAGTTGACGGCGACAAGTTCTCTCCTGGAGACACAACATCCTTTGGAAGCCTCGACGTTGTTGCCGACCAGATTGGCAACCTCACCTTGGCCGAAGCAGATCCAATCCAGCCGGCCGAGGAACCAGCCGACGTTGCGCCAGTCGGCCCATAGGACGCCGCGATCTCCTTCAACGATCTACTGCGGCAGTCCTTTACTTCGCCAAGAATTGGGACAACTCTCTCCTTCGGTGTCCAACTTGCGCTAGGCCTTGAGCCAGCCTGGGTTGGACCAAGAACGGGGGAGATCGTTGGTTTCCCACACAAATTCGGCGACGCTGTGGCTCTACATCCTGCGCAGCAGACCCGATCTCCTACGATTCAGTTTGGACACGGCCAAGCGCCGTTTCAGATTGGATCTAGAGAGGTCGGAGTCATTCTTACTCCGATAAACTACTCGGAGTCCGACTCTAAGTCGGATAATGGTTCAAGCACTAGCTCGGATTCTAGTCTGGCAAGTTTGGCAAGATCCGAGGTGCACCGACTACAAGAGGGGCAATAGGAGGAGGCGCGCCGACTGCGACAACAGGAGGAGGCTGACCGCGAGGCTCGCAATGACGGGCTACGCATGGTTAGGCGAGCGGCTCAGCAGCAGATTCTCCAGACTAAAGTCGGCGATCATGACGTCTTTGTCATGCGACAACAGAATGTTGTGCCTGCCACAACCTTGCTGGACACGCTCCAGCTCAGGCCTAATCACCAGGACACCCCAACTATCGCCAAGATCAAGGCGATGATCACGGCTGTAGCCTGCCAGCGACAACAACAGCAGTTGGGCGACACCGTGGTACTGACTAACCGGTCGGGATCTCCAGCAGCAGGCTCATCCACTCGAGCATATGTGGTAACCATGCCGCATCCAGGACGTTAGTTGGAAAGGCCTATCAGCAGGGATTCTTCTGGCCCACAGCAGTAACAGATGCAAAAGGAATTGTTCGCAAGTGCAAGGGTTGCCAATTCTACGCAAGACAAACAAATCTCCCAGCCCAAGAACTCCAAACTATCCCTATTTCTTGGCCATTCGTAGTATGGGGGCTCGACATGGTTGGGCCTTTCAAGAAAGCGCCAGGAGGGTTCACACATCTATTCGTCGCAGTTGACAAGTTCACCAAGTGGATTGAGGCCAAACCCATTGCAACTATAACAACGGCATGAGCAAAGGACTTCATCATGAGTATACTATACCGATTCGGGGTTCCTAACCGCATCATCACTGACAATGGTACTCAGTTCACGGGCGGCGTATTCCAAGACTTCTGCGAAGACTTCGGCATCAAGATCTGCTATGCATCTGTGGCATACCCACAGAGCAACGGGCAGGTCGAGCGAGCCAACGGTATGGTCTTACAAGGCATCAAGGCCAGGATATTCAACTGACTACAACCATATGCGGGCCGGTGGGTACAAGAACTCCCATCTGTTCTCTGGTCTCTCAGAACCATGGTTAGTCGGGCAACAGGGCAATCCCCTTTCTTTATGGTCTACGGTGCTGAGGCTATGCTACCGACAGAGTTACGGTTCGGCTCTCCGCGAGTCCGGGTTTACTCAGAAGACATCTCAAACAATACCCGACTAGTCGAGCTAGATCAGTTGGAAGAAGCAAGGGACATCGCAACAATCCAGTCGGCAAGGTATCTTCAAGGCCCACGTCGCTACCACAATCGCAATGTCCGTGGCCGCTCCTTTTTGGTCGGGGATCTCGTCTTGAGAAAAATACAAACCACCAAAGACAGGCACAAATTATCCCCACTTTGGGAAGGGCCATTCATTATAGCCGAGGTCACACGGCCAGGTGCCTACCGACTGAAGACTGAAGCGGTGTCCTCATCAGCAACTCATGGAATATAGAACATCTACGTCCTTTCTATACCTGAGCTTTATACTTTCTCATGTGTACAGTTTTCTCTAACTCACTACGCCGCTTGTATCAACCGAGTAGTGAGTCAGGGGCTGCATGTATTATATGTGTTTTGTCAATAATATATGAGCCTGTCTTACTCCAGTTATGAAGCCTTACTACAACTGTCACATTTGCTTGAGTACACTTTCTTACAGTGAACGATTTTATTAAGTTCCGATAGACTAACTCGACGCAGACTACACATTCGAGTAAAGCTAATGACAACTGAGTAGTAATTCAAGGCTTGGTGGCACTGCACATGTATTTACACATGTTTTCCACAAAAGTTTATACATACCGACTACATGATATATTACTCTTACAGACCCAGGTCTCGGGTGATTATCTCAGCAGTCGGCCTCGCCCGAGCTATCAGCTCCAGCGCCTCCTCGGGCGTCGTCTCCTCGGCAAAACCCTCCCCGATGGCTTCAATGTCTGCCCTCGGGTAGATTGATTTGGTCATTGCCAGGGTCTGGGCCATGCCGGCAATGACATGCTCATCCGAGTACCTCTTCAGGGCGCTCGGTGCATCCTCAAGACGCACCTCCACTTGGGGGATTCGACTGCAGCTGGTTCCCACAAGGCGAGGATCCATTAGATCAAGGAGCCCTTTCACGGACCCGACGAGGGCCTCCCGTGACTCCCTGATAGCCTTTATCTCCTCTGTATAAAACCGATATTGGGCCTGGACATTGGCTCTCATGTCTGTCCGAGTCCACCGGCAAGTAAACTTGTTAGGCTCGGCAGCAGATGGAATGACTAAAAGATTGGTTAAGATCATCGTCAAGACGGGGACTTACTCACGTAGTCGACCTCCCACTCGGCCACGGTCTTCTCCAGTCTAGCTTTTTCTTCGCTGAGCTTGATGGTGGCCTCTTTTAACTCGGCCTTCTCCCGTTCGAGCTCGGCGTTGGCCTGTGTCAGGTCGGCCTTGACCTTCTCAAGCTCGGCCTTGGCTTCTTCAGCCTCCTTCAGCTGGGCTTCCCTCTCTGTTCGGGTCTTCAACTCTGCTTCGAGGGCTGCACGACAAATTAGTCAAGAACTCAAACTTGCGGCCAAGACACAACTGGGCAGTTGGGAAAAACGCAGCTGGAGAAATACATCAAGGGTTCAGTCGGGAGGGTGCATTCAAGGGATTTACCTCTAATCTTTCCGGCTTGGGCCCAAGTTTCATCCCTGAGCTGGGTGACGGCATCCTTCAGCTAGGCTTCCCTCCCAGCATGGCGCTCCTCCATCGCAGCCTTCAACGCCCAGAGCTGCTCTAATTCTGCAAGGTGGGGCGCCATTTCGATCAGGATCTCGGTCATCTCCTTGTTGCGATCAACCAGCTTCTGCTCAGGGAGAGGACAAGTCAAAAGTGGAGTCAGATATCAGAACAGGAAGACCCCTAGGACTCCACTGCAAGAATTATACCCGAACTCCCTAGGACCTAGTGATGGTGGCGCGAAGCAGGCTTTCGCGTTCCCTTCTCTCCGCGGACTCATCAAGCTTGAACCTCTTCGCAGTTCCATCAGGCGCCGTCCAGGTGAACGTCCGGGGAAACTTACGCGGAGGAGCTTCAATCCGGGGAAGGTTCGGGATCTCCGCCGGCGGCAACGACGACGACGATGACGACAACGACCATGACAGCGATGGGGTCCTGGCCCCCACGCCGGCGTCCCCCGTGGCCTCGAGGGTCGACTCGGGGGCTCCGGCAACGGCCTCGGCAGCCGGCGTCGACTCAGGGGCTGGGGCAGCAACCTCAGTGACCGCCCCTTGGTCGGGCGGCACTAGCGGCCCCGCAGTCGGGACCACCTCAGTCTCCAGGACTAGGATTGCCACCGGCTCAGCGGGTGTGCTCGTGGGCGCCGGCTCGGCTGGGGCGTGCTCTTCAAGGGGAGCGGTCAGAGTGGTCCCCTTGAGATCGATATCGGCACGCTTCCTGCATGGCAAAATAGACATCAGAATACTACTGCAACAGACAAGAATCTCAGAAGATCCAGAGCAGCTTACCTCTTGGAGAACTTGAGTTTCCTGCCAGGCGATCCAGGTCCCGGCGGAGCGCTACGCCCGGTTGTCGGCCGGGTCGGCGCAGCAGTCGGCGGCGGCATGGCGACTGGAGGCGGCCCCATTGGTGGCGTGGCTGACTCGGGCACCCGTATGCTTGGCAGCGCCTGCTCGGACCTTGTACTCGGTAGTGCTCTTGTCGGGCTCGGCAATGTTGAGCTCAGCTATGCTGGTCTCAACCTGGGACTTGATCGCCTGGGTGCCGCGGCGGCGGTGTCCTTTATCTTCAGACCTCCTACCACGACACGCGGCGTCGTGGCCCCTTCGCTCCGATATAGAACGGGCTTTTTCCCTGCTCTCTTGGAGTCGGGTTGGGCAGAAGCAGGGCTCCTCGGCCTCTTCTTCGTTTTAACGGCTGAGAACGGGCGGGAGTCCTCATCAAACTCCATGCATTCCTACAGAAGATTCAATAACATCTATCACATAATGCTGGGCAATCATAGATACAGACCCACTGGCATTCGCCACAGATGAAGGACAAAGATTACCTTGGGGCGGCGCCTAAGGAAGCTATAAGCAGCAATCCGGCATTTATTGTCCTTGGTCTCGATCACCCCCTCGGAGAAGTAACCAAACAGGGTCTCGGTTACCTTGAACTTATCAGCCGACTCATGGCTTACTCGGTCGGATCAAGTTTGCCTTGGAAATCCCAGCCGAACGCGCTCCTCAGCTTTAGCGGCTGGATGCGCCGAGTGAGGAAACGCCGCGTCACCCAAGGCCAGGTCAGGCCAGCTTCTTTAAGCTTATCCAATTTCCCTAGCAATTGATGCACTTGGCCCATCTCCTCAGAGGTTGGGTCTAAAGACCAACTTGGTAAAACTACCGGTGGCAAGCCGGTGAATGGATGCAAGGAGCGAGCCAGATCTACGCAATAGAACCACTCCTTGTGCCAACCTTTCAAGGAAGATTTCAAGGGGAGATCAAGATATGTTTTCTTCCCATCACTCCTCAAGTGGAGACAAGCCCCCCAATCACATTGATATTATTCTTGGAGGGCTAGGGTTTGATGTGGAACAGATGCCTAAAGAAATTAAAATGGGGTTCCACACCCAAAAAGCGCTCGTAGAGAGTGACAAATATGGAGATTTCAAGAATCGAGTTGGGATTCAAATTCACCAACTCCAACCCATAGAAGTCAAGGATGCGGCGGAAGAAATCAGAAGAGGGAAGGCACAAACCCCGATCGAAAAAAGAGGCAAAAACTACTGTTTCGCCAGATTGGGGATTTGGGACTGACTCACCCTTAGCCAGCCGCCAGCGGATCACCTCCTGGCTGGGCAACTTCAATTGACTCTCCAGCAACTTCAGTTTCACCGAGCCGCAATCCGAAGTCGGCCAAGCATTCTCCGGCGCACCCACAGGATCCGAAGCTTTCGGCATGGTTGGGAGCGGAAAGATTTGGGGGAAAAGCGAATTGGGGGCTTGGAACAGACGAAGCGGACTAGCATCGCCCGAGTTCGAGCAGGAAACAGTAGCAGCAGCTAACCCTAGCTGAGCAAAAGGTGAAATTTGGGCGTGGAGATGGAAGACGAAACAATTGGCTGATTTGGGGAAGATGAAGGAATCTTTTTCTCTCTCCCCATTATTTATAGAGCCTGTGCCGGCTAAATGGGCTTGGGCCTACACAGTCGGCGCTGGGCCACCAAGATATGAGATCCTACAATAGCATGTTCCATGTGGGCTGCCCGCAGGCTGAGTTGAAATTATAGCGCTGGTGCTACGAACAGGAGCCGATGAGGTAAACGGATATGCTTCATGAGAGCCTTATTGCCAAACATATATGTTTGGGTGTCTGTTTTATCCACCAGGTCTCGAGGATATATCCTTACAAGGATCACAAGCTGGTCTTCATTAAAATTGTGCATGTAGGTATCTTTCTCGAGTACACCTGACCACGCCGTGGATTTATTTTCATAAAAGTGGTACTCGGCCTACATGCTTGGCTAACAGTTGACATGAGCAACATTATTCCAGCCGATATGACGTTGAAGAGTCTAACTTTCGAGTAGTGCACTACTCGGGAGAGACTATAAATTTCTCATTCCCGCTGACATGATGCGGAGGAGTCTAGCTTCTGGGTGGGACACCACTCAGGAAAGACTATAAACCCCCTTTTCCAGCTGACATGACGCTGAAGAGTCCCATATACGAGTAGCATCCTACTCGGCAAGACTATAAACACCCATTCTGACTGACATGAAGTCGAAGAGTCCTACATATGAGTAGTTCCCTACTCGGCAAGACTATAAATCATATTCCGGTTGACATGATACTGAAGAGTCTCATATACCAGTAGTAATCTACTCGGGAAAGACTTCCAGGTTAAAGATCTTTGACTTTATGTTTAATTGTCTTCACAATTAAGCACAAAGTCAAGGGCTACACCTAATAGGTGCGCCTATTCGGTGCACACTATTCATATATCTACATGAAGCCCTTCATAGCCTCGCTGCCAGCTGACATGAAGCAGGACTCGGGAAGAAGACTCACTCAGACAAAAGAGTACTCGGGAGCAATGCACTCGGGAAGACTTCACTGTGGAGGATGAGCACTTGGTGTCAGCTATGACTCAACTATGAAGGTCTTAGGGGCTACTGTGGAGGCCATGGGCCCCGGGTACCTCACTACCTACATATGGGCCACTCGGATAGAGGATGGGCCAAATTGTGTAATTAGAGATAAGATAGCACCCGGCATGCTTTACCTTGTATGATAAGGAAAATAGTCTTAGTCGGATAAGTTTCTATCTCTAAGAGGGAAATCCCTTGGCCGTGTCCGGCTGGGATCCTTATCATGTACCCCTGTCCCCTAGTATATAAAGGGAGGCAGGGCGCCCCATGAGGGCACGGAAGATCATTGATCGACATAACCTCTCAGAGGAATAACACCACAACTGGACGTAGGGTATTACCTCACATCGAGGGCCTGAACCAGTATAAAATCTCTTTGCATTCCTCTGCAATCCACCGAGTTTCCCCTTGCCGAGTAGCCCTATAGTTCTATTGCCGGTGTAAAACATCGACAGGGAGGTCGGAGTCATCATCACCCCCATCAACTACTCTGATTCCGACTCTAAGTCAGATAGCAGTTCGGCAATCTTCTCTCCACCACGCGAAGTCTTCATGGCGTCCAAAGGCTCTACTCCTACTCAGGAGGCACGCCGACTACATGTGCAGCAAGAGGAGGAGGCCCGCCGACTGCGAGAATAATAGGAGGAAGAAGCAAGACGCTTGCACGCTAGCAACGACAATCTGCGCAGGGCTGGGCAGACTGCTCAACAACAAATCCTCCAAACCTGAGTCGGCGACCACGACGTCTTCGTTACACCTCAGCAAAACGTCGTAGCCGCTACAACTCTACTGGACACGCTCCAGTTTGGGCTTGATCATCAGGCCACCCCGACTATAGCCAGGATAAAAGCCATGATCACTGCTGCTGCATGTCAGCAACACCAACAGTCGGGCGATACCCTCATACTAATAAACCGGTCGGCTTCTCCAATGGCAGTCTCATCCGCCTCGACGCGATGCCGAGTGGCTCACTCTAGTCAGCCGCACACAAAGTCACGCCAGACGTCACTCGGCAACCCCAACAATGACCGGCGGCGTCAAAACAACCGTCGGGACAACCAGGATCTCTAAGGCCAAATACGGCGTGACCATCGATGAGACATCAATGCACGGTGCCTTGAATGAGAGGAAGATGAGCAGCGTCGATTGGAAGATGAGAACGAGCGCTTTGGCCTCCACCATGAGCCAGTTGCATATTTTAGTGAGAAGTTGTCAGGATCTAGTTTAAACTATTCAACCTATGATAAAAAATTGTATGCTTTGGTTTGAACATTAGAGACTTGGCAACATTATCTATGGCCAAAGGAATTTACCATACATTCTGATCATGAGTCTTTGAAACATATTCGAAGTCAAGCTAAATTGAATAAATGACATGCTAAATGGGTAGAATTTATTGAGTCATTTCCATATATCATTAAGCATAAGAAAGGCAAAGACAATGTGATTGCTGATGCTTTATCTAGGCGCTATGCTATGTTATCTCAACTTGATCATAAAATTTTTGGATTGGAGAAAATAAAAGAATTATATGCTACTGATTTGGACTTTAAAGAAGCTTATGATCACTGTCGAGGGGAGAACTTGGAATAAATATGTGTTGAATAAAGGATTGTTGTATCGAGCTAACAAATTGTGTGTTCCTGTAAGCTCTGTTCGTCTTTTATTTTTACAGGAAGTGCATGGAGGTGGATTGATAGGACATTTTGGAGTGAAAAAGACAGAGGATGTGCTGGCCACTCATTTCTTTTGGCCAAAAATGCAGCGTGACATTGAACGATACGTTGCACGATGCAGCACCTGTAACAAAGCTAAGTCCCATCTTAATCCACATGGTCTTTATATGCCTCTACCCGTCCCTAGTGCTCCTTGGGAAGACATTTCTATGGATTTTGTTTTAGGATTGCCTAGGGCAAAGAGAGGGAGGGATAGTGTCTTTGTTGTTGTTCATAGATTTTCCAAAATGGCACATTTTATTCCTTGTCATAAGAGCGACGATGCTACCAAAGTTGTTGATTTGTTTTTCAGGGATGTCGTTCGTCTACATGGTGTACCCAATACAATTGTTTCAGATCGAGATACCAACTTCTTGAGTCATTTTTAGATGACGTTGTGGAGAAAATTGGGGACGAAGTTACTATTTTCTACAACTTGCCACCTCCAAACCGATTGACAAACGGAGGTGGTGAATTGTACTTTGTCAACGATGTTGCTGGCTATTTTGAAGAATAATTTGAAAATGTGGGAAGAATGTCTTCCACATGTGGAGTTCACCTACAACCGTTCGTTGTACTCCACCACAAAGATGAGCCCATTCTAGGTGGTATATGGTTTTTACCCTTGCGCTCCAATTGATTTATTGCCTTTACCATTTTCAGAAAAAGTAAATTTTGATGCTAAGACATGGGCTGAATTTGTGCTTAAGTTACATGAGACCACTAAGAAAAATATTGAGCGTATGAATGCAAAGTATAAACTTGCTGGTAGTCAAGGTAGAAAGGAGTTTATTTTTGAACTCGGTGATCTTGTTTGGTTACACTTAAGAAAGGATTGGTTTCCTACTTTGCGCAAGTCAAAATTAATGTCTCGAGCTACTGATCCATTTAAAGTTCTTGCGAAGATAAATGATAATACATACAAGATTGATTTGCCTGCAGATTATAGTGTGAGTGATGTTTTCAATGTTGCTGATTTGAAGCCTTACTTGGGTGAAGAAGATGACCTTGAGTCGAGGACGACTCCAAATCAAGAGGGGGAGGATCATGAGGACATCACTTCTTTAGATACACACTTACAACCTCCTCATGCTAAACAAGATGTGCCACAGATCCAAGAACCAATTACTCACGCACGTGCTCGTCAACTTAATCGCTAGGTGAATGCATTTCTAAGCTTACATGGAAATATTTCTACGAATGGCATGCTATTTAATTCTTGTGATGATTTTATTGTTATTAGGAACCTGGGAGAAGACCATGGAGAATAACTCAAGAAACCAAATATTAAAGTGGAGACAACAAGTGCAAGTAAACTCCTACTCCCGAGACCGATTCAGTTTTGGGCTGGGAGATAGCATCAACTTCGAACGGCCATAACTTTTGATCCAGAAGGATTTACAGGGCCTACAAGTACTTGTTGGAAAGCTTATGGAGTCTATTTTCAGATGGTTTTGGTCCCACATCAAAATTCATCCTGAGCTATCCGAAATTGTCAAAACAAGACATATAGCTCTTCCAGTCCGAGTCTGTTTTGGGTCTTGGTCCTTGTAATTATGTCGTGGGCTAAGCCCAAGCGGTGTGCACTCTAGGGTTAACCCTAGGACGTCCCAACTCATATATATTCAGTAGCCATCATCGTTTAGAGTCGGGTTTTGCTTAGATTATTCTGTCTTTAAACAGTTTCACCGTTTATTGGTTTGTGAGACCCCAACTTCGAGAGTATAATCATTCATCTGCAAGTTGAGTTGCAATCTTCCTTGTTCCTGCTTGTGTTCTTCGATTCGTACGCAGGGATTAGCCTTCGTGGCAAGGTCAACCGGGCAGCACACGGTTGATAACAAGAGGAGACGTGGTGCTGCGATTGCAGTGTTCAAGTCTTGGTGATCAGAAGCTGGATCGTGAGTGTCAATTCTCCACCAAATTGAGAGTTATCCTTACCTGACGGAAGATCGAGCACCCCATTGCCATCACAGCCGGAGTCCTTTCCCTCCACAGTGAAGTCAAGCAAGCCTTCACCTGCGACAAGGAGAGCTGCGAGCTAGCTCAATCTCAAGAAGCGGCGGTCGGACGTAGTAGCATTCGGCTATCCGCTACAACTCCTTGTGAGGATGATTAGGTTCCGGCCAAAAAAGCAGCCAAGTCGGAAATTTCAACGGATTCTAAAACCAAAAAGATCCCCTTGGACCCTTCCGACCCCTCCAAAACTGCTCTAGTCGGGACCGGACTCAACCCCAAATAGGAAGATGCACTCGTCACCTTTCTCCAGGTGAATAGGACATATTTGCTTGGAAACCTTCCAACATGCCTGGTGTACTAAGGGAGGTGATTGAGCATGTCCTCAACATCAAGCCAGACGCCAAGCTAGTCAAACAACGGCTACGATGTTTCGCACAAGACTGCAAAGATGCTATTCGGGAGGAGATAACCAAGCTCCTTGCAACCGAGTTCATCAACGAGGTCTACCACCTGGATTTGTTGGCAAACCCAGTCCTAGTCCGGAAGAAGAACGGTAAATGGCGCATGTGCATCAACTACACCGACTTAAACAAGGTGTGCCCCAAAGATCCATTTGGTCTACCCAAAATAGATCAGGTGGTGGATTCAACTGCGGGTGCAAACTTCTTAGCTTTCTCGACTGTTACTCGGGATATCACCGAATCAGCCTAAAGGAGGAGGACTGCCTGAAGACTTCTTTTATCATGCCGTTTGGAGCATATTGCTACATCACTATGTCGTTCGGGTTGAAAAACACTGGAGCAACGTATCAACGAGCAATTCAGCGATGTCTACACACTTAACTCGGGCGCAATGTGGAGGCATATGTCAATGACGTGGTAATCAAGACAAAATCCAGGGAAGTCCTCATTGCTGACTTGGAAGAAACTTTTCAAAGCCTTCGAAGGTTCAAGATTATGTTAAATCCAGAAAAGTGCGCTTTTGGTGTACCGTCTGGAAAGCTACTCGGCTTCATCGTATCGCATCGAGGCATAGAGGCCAATCCAGAGAAAATCAACGCTATCATGAACATGGCACCCCCAACTAACCAGAAGAACGTCCAAAAGCTAACAGGGTGCATGGCGGCACTCAGCCGATTCACCTCCTGACTTGGTGAACGGGGCATGCCCTTCTTCAAACTACTGAAGAAAGCGGATAATTTTCAATGGACACCTGAAGCCTAGCAAGCCTTCGAAGACTTCAAAAAAAATTTCACATCACCACCAATGTTGGCGTCACCTATGCCCCAGGAACCATTAATGTTATACTTGGCGGCAGCCACTCAAATAGTCAGTACGGTGCTGATAGTCAAGAGATCAGAGCCATGTCATATACAGAAAATTCAACGGCTAGTCTACATTATCAGCGAGGTCCCCGCCGACTCCAAGATGAGGTATCCTCAAGTCCAAAAGCTGTTATATGGCCTTCTCATCACTGTCCAGAAGTTGGTGCACTATTTTCAGTCGCATCAAGTCACCGTTGTCACGTCATATCCACTCGGGGATGTCCTACACAATCACGAGGCCACCGGCCGAATCGCTAAATGGGCACTCGAGCTAATAGCGTTTGACATCATTTTTCAACCACGGACAGCAATCAAATCGCAAGCTCTAGCCAACTTTGTGGCCGAGTGGACAGAAGTTCAGATGACTACAAACACATACAAGCTAGAGTACTGGACGATGTACATCGACGGTTCTTTACAGATCGGCAGCGCGGAGGCTGGCATTGTATTGATGTCACCCACTGGCGAAAACTCATGTATGTCCTCCAGATTCACTTTTCGGCTTTTCACAATGTCGCTGAGTATGAGGCACTTATCCACGGGCTCCGCATCGCCATATCACTTGGCATCCATCAACTCATTGCACACGGGGATTTTCAACTTGTGTTCAGCCAAGTCATGAAAGACTAGACGTGTCTCAACGACACTATGGCAGCATATTGTCAGGAGGTCAAAAAACTGAAAAACAAGTTTGACGGGCTAGATATAACTCATGTATTACAACAATACAATGAGATTGTAGACAAATTGGCCAATATGAGATCCAAACGAGAAGTGGTCCCGACTGGCATTTTTGTCGAACAACTACTGGAGCCATTAGTCATGAAGAAACAAGTGCTTGAAGAGTCGGGGGCTGAACCTACCCTGGCAACAAATGAAGTACTAATCATCTCTCAAGATTGGCAGACTCCAGTTCTCAAATTTCTCTTGGACGACGAACTCCCAGAAGAACACAGTGAAGCCAAACGGATCAAGCATCAAAGCAAATGTTTCATTGTAGTCGGACAAGACCTGTACCATAGAAGCACATCCGTGGTCCTCGTGCACTGTGTCACACCCGAGGAGGGCAAGCAGATTCTGCAATTGATCCACTTAGGTATCTATGGCAACCTGTGGAGGCCATGGGCCCCGGGTACCTCACCACCAACATATGGGCCACTCAGATAGAGGATGGGCCGAATCATGTAATTAGAGATAAGATAGCACCCGGTAGGCCTTACCTTGTACGATAAGGAAAACAGAGTCTTAGTCAGAGAAGTTTCTATCTCTAAAGGAAATCCCTTGGCCGTATCCGGCTGGGATCCTTGTCATGTACCCCTGTCCCCTAGTATATAAAGAGAGGTAGGGCACCCCTTGAGGGCAGAGAACAACGCGACGAGATCATTGATCAACAAACATCTCAGAGGAATTACACAACAACTGGATGTAGGGCATTACCTCACCTCGAGGACCTGAACCAGTATAAACTATCTTTGTGTTCCTTTGCAATCCACCGAGTTTTCCCTTGCCGAGTAGCCCTATAGTTCTATTGCCGGTAAAAACACTGACAGTTGGCGTGCCAGGTAGGGGCTCCAGTGAGTTTTACATCTACAAGCTCGATGGATCTAGCAACCAAGATCGACGGCGACAAGTTCTCTCCTGGAGACATTATCTCATTTGGAAGCCTCGATTTCATTGCCGACCAGATCGGCAACCTCACCTTGGCCGAAGCAGATCCAATCCAGCCGACCAAGGAATCAGCCGACGTTGTGCCAATCGGCCCATAGGACACCATGATCTCCTTCAACGATCTACTCCGGCAGTCCTTCACTTCACTGAGTATGGGGACAACTCTCTCCTTCGGTGTCCAACTTGTGCTAGGCCTTGACCCAGCTCAGGTTGGGCCAAGAAGGGGAGAGATCGTCAATCTCTCACACGGACTTGGCAACGCTGCGGATCTACATCCCGCACCACAGACCCGATCTCCTGCGATTTAGTTTGGACACGGCCAAGCGCCGTTTCAGATTGGATCTAGAGAGGTTGGGGTCGTTCTCACTCCGATAAACTACTCGGAGTCCGACTCCAAGTCGGATAATGGTTCGAACGCTAGTTCGGACTCCAGTCTGGCGAGTCTCTTCCTTCCCCGCGAGATCTTCATGGCTTCAACACCACCATCCGAGGTGCGCCGACTACAAGAAGAGCAACAGGAGGAGGCACGCCGACTGCGACAACAGGAGGAGGCCGACCGCGAGGCTCGCAATGATGAGCTACGCAAGGCTGGGCGAGCAGCTCAGCAGCAGATTCTCCAGACCAAAGTCGACGATCACGACGTCTTTGTCATGCCACAACAAAATGTTGTGGCCGCCGCAACCTTGCTGGACACGCTTCAGCTCGGGCCTGATCACCAAGCCACCCCAACTATCACTAAGATCAAGGAGATGATCACGGCTGCCGCCTGCCAGCAACATCAACAGCAGTCGGGCGACACTGTGGTACCGACTAACCGGTCGGGATCTCCAGTAGTAGGCTCATCCACGTCTGCACGGCGTCGGGCGGCTGGCTCAAGTTGGCCACGCGAGGAGTCTAGGCAAACCACACTCGGCAATGACAACCGGCGGCGTCTCCAGTATGATCACCGGCCTAATCAAGACCTCCGAGAGCGCCTACAACATGACCTTCGCCACACTATCAACGCCCGGTGCCATGAACGACACGAAGATGAGTGCCGCCGACTGGAGGATGAAAACGAGTGCTTCGGTCTCTATCACGAGTGGTTCAACCGCCGTGGTAGAAGCCCGAGCCCTCACGAAGATGAAGGCATTCCAGCTTTCACTCGGGAGCTACAGGACGTCCACTGGCCGACTGGTTTTAAACCCACAGGGATTGAAAAATATGACGGCAAAACAAATCCCAAGTCCTGGCTCACCGTATATACCCTAGCAGTTCGAGCTGCTGGGGGCGACAACAAAGCCATAGCCAACTACCTCCCAGTCGCGCTAGCCGACTCGGCGAGGACATGGCTGACTGGGCTCCCGAGGCGGTCGATCGGTTCCTGGGGAGAACTCAGGGAGCGGTTCATCACCAACTTCCAAGGGACCTACGAGAGGTCATCTTCTGAGCACGATCTGTATCAACTACACCAGAAGAAGAATGAGTCTCTACGTGATTTTATCAAGAGGTTCTCCGAGAAGCGCAACAAGATCCCAATGATCCGCGATGAGGCTATCATCGCCGCCTTCCGCAAGGGAGTAAAGGACGCCCCATTCATTGCGAAGTTCACTCAGAAGCCACCACCCACTGTCCGGGCTCTTTTCGACATGGCCAACAAATACGCTGACTCAGCTAAGGCGGTCGCAGAGGCCCTCGATGAGAAGGAGTCCCGACAGAAAGACCAGAAGGCGAAAGCCGACAACGAGCCGTCTCAAAACAAGTATGGCAGCCGCAAGCGGAAGTCAGACAACGAGGTGGCCAACATGGAGCACACTCGGTCGCGGCCCTAGCGGAATAACAACTACCAGAAAGTCATGAGCAGGCCATGCCCCTTCCACCCCAAGGGCAAGCACGCGGCCAAAGATTGCTACATGCTTAAGAAGTTTGCCTCCGAGCAGGCTTCATCATCTGGCGCCGACAAGGACAAAGAAAAGCCAGATCAGGGTCCGGCCGACGATTTCCAAGATCCTCAGGCCGAGCTCAACCATATCTTCGGAGGGCTGTCCGCGTATGAGTCCAAGCGCAAACAGAAGCTATCAGCACGCGACATCAACACGGTCTCTACGACGGACACCCCCCAGTACCTGCGCTGGTCAGAGATGGCCATTACCTTCAATCGCGCAGATCATCCAGATCGGGTTTCTCACCCGGGACGTTATCCACTCGTCCTAGACCAGGTCGTCAGAAACATCAGGCAGAAGAAAACCCTCATCGACGGAGGTAGCGCGCTCAACATCCTATTCACCAAGACTTTGGACGAGATGAAAATCCCTCGTTCAGAACTACGGCCGAGTACTGCGCCCTTCCACGGGATAATTCCTGGCCTGTCATCAACTCCACTCGGGCAGATCACATTGCCAGTAACCTTTGGCACGCGGGATAACTTCCGCATGGAAAACGTTTGCTTCGAGGTCACCGACTTCGAGACCGCGTACCACGCAATACTCGGATGACCGGCACTTGCTAAATTTATGGCGATACCACACTATACATATATGGTGCTCAAGATGCCTGGGCCAGCAGGAGTCCTCTCCCTCCGCAGCGACGTCAAGCAAGCCTTCACCAGTGACAAGGAGAGCTGCGAATTGGCTCAATTACAAGAGGCGGAAGTCGGGCGCAACAGCATTCAGCAAGCCGCCACAACTGAAGTCGAGCAAGATCCAGTTCCAGTAAAAAAGGCGGCGAAGTCGGGAATTTCAGCGAACTCTGACACGAAGAAGATCCCCCTAGACCCTTCCGACCCCTCCAAGACTGCCCTAGTCGGGACCGGACTCGACCCTAAATAGGAAGACGCGCTCGTCACCTTCCTCCATGCTAACAAGGATATCTTCGCGTGGAAACCGTCCGACATGCCGGGCGTACCAAGGGAGGTGATCGAGCACGCCCTCAACGTGAAGACAGACGCCAAGCCAATCAAGCAATGGCTGTAGCGCTTAGCTCAAGACCATAAGGATGCTATCCGGGAGGAGATCACCAAGCTCCTTGCAGCCATGTTCATCAAGGAGGTCTATCACCCGGACTGGCTGGCAAACCCAGTTTCTGGTCCGGAAGAAAAAGGCGCATGTGCGTCGACTACACCGATCTCAACAAGGCGTGCCCCAAGGACCCATTTGGTCTTCCCAGGATAGATCAGGTGGTCGACTCCACGGCCGCGTGTGACCTACTCAGCTTTCTCGACTGCTATTTGGGATACCATCAAATCAGCCTGAGGGAGGAAGACTGCTTAAAGGCATCATTCATCACGCCGTTTGGAGCGTACTGCTACATCACAATGTCATTCGGTCTGAAAAATGCTGGAGCAACCTATCAACGGGCAATTCAGCGGTGTCTACACACTCAGATCAGGCGCAACGTGGAAGCCTACGTTGACGACGTGGTGATCAAGACCAAGTCCAAAGAAGACCTCATCGCTGACCTGGAAGAAACCTTCCAAAATCTTCGACGATTCAAGATGAAGTTGAACCCAGAAAAATGCGCCTTCGGAGTGCCATCCGGCAAGTTACTCGGCTTCATCATCTCACATCGTGGCATCGAGGCAAACCCGGAGAAAGTCAATGCCATTATGAACATGGCTCCCCCGACTAACCAGAAGGATGTCCAGAAGCTGACAGGCTACATGGCGGCACTCAATCGATTTATTTCCCAACTGGACGAACGGGGTATGCCCTTCTTCAAGCTACTCAAAAAGGCAGACAATTTCCAATGGACTCCGGACACCCAACAAGCCTTCGAAGCCTTCAAACAATTTCTCACATCACCTCCCGTGTTGGCGTCACCTATGCCCCAAGAACCGCTAATGCTATATCTGGCGGTAACCACTCAGGTAGTCAGCACGGTGCTGGTGGTCGAGCGATCTGAACAGGGTCACATCTAGAAAATACAATGGCCAGTTTACTTTGTCAGCGAGGTGCTTGCCGACTCAAAGACGAGATATCCGCAGGTCCAGAAGCTGTTATATGGCCTACTCATCATAGTCCGGAAGCTGGTGCATTATTTTCAAGCACATCAAGTCACGGTGGTCATAATCGCGAGGCCACCAGCTGAATCGCTAAATGGGCACTCGAGTTGATGACGTTCGATATCACCTTTCAGCCACGGACAGTAATTAAATCACAAGCTCTTGCCAACTTCGTGGCCAAGTGGACAGAAGTTCAACTGCCTACATCAACAGCGAAGCTAGAGTACTGGACAATGTACTTCGATGGTTCTCTACGGATCGGTGGTGTCGGGGCTGGAGTCATATTGACATCCCCCACTGGTGAAAAACTCTAGTACGTTCTATAAATCCACTTCCCGGCTTCCCACAACGTCGCTGAGTACGAGACACTTATCCACGGGCTCCACATCGCTATATCACTCAGCATACGTCGACTGGTTGTGCGCGGGGATTCTCAACTCGTGGTGAACCAAGTCATGAAAGACTGGACTTGTCTCGATGACACCATTGCGGCATACTGTCAGGAGGTTCGCAAGCTGGAAAACAAGTTCGACGGGCTGGAAATAACACACGTCCTGCGCCAATACAATGACGCGGCAGACGAGCTGGCAAATATGGGATCCAAGCGAGAAGCGGTTCCGACTGGAATCTTTGTCAAGCAACTCATGGGGCCATCAGTCAAGAAGAAACCAGCGCCGGAGCAGTCGGGAGGTGAACCTACCCCGGCTACAGACGAGGTGCTGCACATATGTCAAGACTGGCTGGCCCCTGTTGTCAAATTTCTCCTGGACGATGAACTCCCAGACGATCATAGTCAAGCCGAACAAATCAAGCATCGAAGCAAAAGCTTCCTACTAGTAGGAGAAGACCTGTACCGAAGGAGCGCATCCGGTGTCCTCATGCGTTGCGTCACCACCGAGGAGGGCAAGCAGATCCTGTAGTCAATCCACTCGGGCATATGTGGCAACCATGCCGCATCCAGGACGTTAGTCAAAAAGGCTTACCGGCAGGGATTTTTCTGGCCCACAGTAGTAACAGACGCAAAAGAGATTGTCTGCAAATGTGAGGGTTGCCAGTTCTACGCAAGACAAACTAATCTCCTAGCCCAAGAACTCCAAACTATCCCTATTTCTTGGCCATTCGCAATATGGGGGCTCGTCATGGTCGGGCCTTTCAAGAAAGCGCCAGGAGAGTTCACACATCTATTCGTCACGGTGGATAAATTCACCAAGTGGATTGAGGCAAACCCGTTGCAAGCGGCACGAGCAAAGGACTTCATCATGAATATATTATACAGATTTGGGGTCCCTAACCGCATCATCACCGACAACGGTACTCAGTTCACGGGCGGCGTATTCCAAGACTTCTGTGAAGATTTCGGCATCAAGATCTGCTATGCATTCGTGGCACACCCACGGAGCAACGGGCAGGTCGAACGAGCCAACGGTATGGTCTTACAATGCATCAAGGCCAGGATTTTCGACCAACTACAACCATACGCGAGCCGGTGGGTACAAGAACTCCCATCTATTCTCTGGTCTCTCAGAACCACGGTTAGTCGGGCAACAGGGCAATCCCCTTTCTTCCTGGTCTACGGTGCCGAGGCTATGCTACCGACAAAGTTACAGTTCGGCTCTCCGCGAGTCCGGGCTTACTCAGAAGACGTCTCAAATTATACCCGACTAGCCGAGCTAGATCAGTTGGAAGAAGAAAGGGACACCGCAACAATCCAGTCGGCAAGGTATCTTCAAGGCCTGCGTCGCTACCACAACCGCAATGTCCGTGGCTGCGCCTTTTTGGTCGGGGATCTTGTTTTGAGGAAAATACAAACCACCAAAGACAGGTACAAATTATCCCCAATCTGGGAAGGGCTGTTCATTATAGCCGAGGTCACACGGCCAGGCTCCTACCGACTGAAGACCAAAGACGGTGTTCTCATCAGCAACTCATGGAACATAGAACAGTTACGTCCTTTCTATACCTGAGTTTTATAATTTTTCATGTGTACAGTTTCTCTGACTCACTACGCCGCTTGCATCAACCGAGTAGTGAGTCGGGGGCTGCATGTATATATGTATTCTATCAATAATATACGAGCTTATCCTACTCCAGTCTTGAAGCCTTACTACGACCGTCGCATTTGTCCGAGTACAGCTCCTTACATTGAACGATTTTATTATGTTCTGACAGACTAACTTGGCGTAGACTACACGGTCAAGTAAAGCTAATGACGACTGAGTGATAAGCTTGGCGGCAGTGCACGTATATTTACACATGTTTTCCACAAAAGTTTATACATACCGATTACATAATACGTTAGTCGGAAAGGCTTATAGGCAGGTGTCGATGTTTTACACTGAAAATATAGGGCTACTCGTCGGACCAAAACTTGATGGATTGCAAAGGAACATGAAACAATTTATACTGGTTTAGGCCCTCGAGGTAAGGTAATACCCTACGTCCAGTTGTGGTGTATTGCCTTTGAGGTTTCTCTGGTGAGATTGAGCTTCTTGCCCTCAAGGGGCGCCCTGCCTCCCCTTATATACTGGGGGACAGGGTTACAAAGTAGGAGTCTCAGTTGGACTACGACCAAGGGATCTCCTTCTAGGAGTACAACGTGCCTGAGTAGGACTGTATTTTCCCTATCTAAAAGGTTAAGTCTGCTGAGTTCCATTGTATCCCTAATTACAGAAGCTAGGCCCATCCTCTGTCTGAGTGGCCCAATAGCTTCTCATGAGGTAACCAGGGCCATGGTACTGACAGCAGGGTTTTTTCTAGCCAAGTGTAGTAACAGACGCTAAAGATATAGTTCGCACATGCGAAGGGTGCCAATTCTATGCAAGATCAACACATCTTCCAGCTCATGAACTTCTAACAATTCCACTCTCTTGGCCCTTTGCAGTTTGGGGACTCGACATGGTCGAGCCGCTCAAGAAAACGCCAGGAGGGTTCACACACTTGTTCGTCGGGCAACAGGGCAATCCTCTTTCTTCCTAGTCTATGGTGCTGAGGCTATGTTACCAACCAAGTTAGAGTTCGGCTCTCCATGAGTTCGGGCCCACTCAGAAGACGAATCAAACAAAATCAATTGGTCAAACTCGATCAGTTGGAAGAACGAGGGATATCGCAACTATCCAATCAGCAAGGTATCTTCAAGGCTTACGTCGTTATCACAGTCGAAATGTTCGTGGCCGTGCCTTTTTGGTGGGAGATCTCGTCTTGAGAAAAATACAAACCACCAAAGAGAGGCATAAACTATCCCCTCAGTGGGAAGGGCCGTTCATTATCGCTAAGGTGACACGTCCGGGCGCCTACTGACTGAAGACTGAAGACGGTGACCTTGTCAATAACTTATGGAATATAGAATAGCTACATCCTTTCTATACCTGAGTTTTGTATTCCTCATATATACAAAGTCTTTTCTCTGACTCACTACATCGCTTGTTTCAACCGAGTTAAGTGGGGGGCTGCATGTATTATGTGCCTTGTTAATGAAATACAAGTTTGTTTTATTTTAGTTGTGAAGTTTTACAACGATTATGCTATGTTTACCTGAGTATAGCTTTTAGAAGTGAACTTTTTTCTTAAGTTCCTATCGATCTACTCAGCGCAGATTACATAGTCAGGTGATGCTAATGACAACTAAGAATAAACAAGTACTCGGCAACATTTTACAAGATATATACATGCTTTCACCAAAAGTTATATATACATCAACTGCATAATCGCCTATTTTCTACATACCCAGATCTTTTGCGATTGCCTCTACAGTTGGCCTCGCCTAGCTGTGTGGGCACCCCGGAAGTGCATTGTGAAGAGTAATTACTATGACAACACGAAATATCTAGATGGATGGGATCTCGAATAAAAACCAATTAAGTGCAATAACCATCCATCCTCATCGCAGTCTTGCCATAATATTTACCCGTTTATAATACAAATCCAAAATGCCGAGAAGTGTACGAAAGAGATAATCATAAGGATAGCTTGCCAATCCTCCCCATCATACGCCCGTCAAACCACTCGATGGTGGCGACCAAACACGATACGTACCCCAGAGGACTCGAACCACAATAGCTATCCCCCAACCATCTCAGTTCTACACAACTCATACTCATGTTCAGCTAGTCCCCAGGAAAGCGACTAGCCTCACACTTTCATCGCAAGCAATTGATAAACATCACAAGTACTCTAAATATGGATAAAAGGGCAGCAGGGTTACATATATTACATAGAGGGTTCACACCCTAATTCATCACAAAGTGACACAAAAGATAGCAGCGGAAAATATAAACATAAAAGGTAAAACCAATGGTGCCATACCCATCCCACAAGGCAACCGACTGGGGCAGAACTTAACTTCAACTACACATTATCCTCGCCATCCTCGGCGGGATAATAGTATATCACATTAGCGTCGTCGATATCCTCATCTGAAAGATGCAGCGTGAGTACAACAAGTACTCAGCTAGACTTATACAATAATAATAGTACAAAGGAGTAATGCTAGTCTCTACATCAAGGAGTATGGCTAGGTTGATCGATTTTGCATAAAGCTGATTTTATTGAGCAAGTAATACATTTAAAATATAAGCATTTGCGAAATATCTCAATCTGAAAATTTAGGACAGCAAGCTTATAATTCTGAAATGTAAGTAAGAATGAGCACAAACCATGCTCTAGTCATTATCCATGGGCCACCATTGCCCAAACAATTATGCTACACAAGCATATCATTATCCATGACTAAAACCAAGTCATATTTATCATTAAAACCTTTTATATAAACCCATCCATTCATGACTATCCTAAGTCATGATATAACAACATAATTCCACCTCCGCATATCCCAAGTTGGATGCTAACATGAGTGACTAACACATCAAGCGGTCGTCCTGTGACCGTGGACACGGCTATTCGAGTAGTTCTTACTCTGATCAGAGGTGTACATCTTTACCCACGCGATGTGATAGAAGCCAAACAACTACACTCTAGTTTGATTCGTACCTGCCGGTACCCACACTCTACACATTGAGTGCGGACTAGAGGTCACAACAAAACCTTTTGCACGCTTAGCCCCAACCACCTAAACCACGTCTGGGCCCCCGACGACTTAGTCGTGCGTGTGTGGTGACTAAGGCAGGCTCACCCGTCGCGGGAGGCACCTCCGGCCAAAACTAGGCGCGCTCGAGGCCCTCCAAAGGAAATCCCTCCTCACGACTGACGGACGGGCGTAGATGGCCACAACCTCCCGTGCTACTGAGTTAAGCCATCCCATTCCCGGCGTGTGGAAGTACACAGGGTGCTTGAATAGATATCGATATGTTTGGTCCTTCACGACCCAGATGGAGCTACGTCCATCGGGGAAAACACCATCCCTTCATCGCCTTATCATCCATCCAAGTCAAACATATTATCAATTATTATTCAGAAGTTATTCTTTTCAGATTTTAACCCATCCATTCGTATTAAACTAGTTTTGAACCGATAGCTCCATCTATCCATTCAGAAGTCTAGAAATAAACATGGCTAAGCATTCGGTAAAATAAAAGTATCCCAAAGCCCTTAACCAGGGGTTACAAGGTAAAAACATGGAGTCAATAATCAAGGAATGGAAATGCATACAATTGGGTAATATAAACTCTACCCGTTTTTCCCATTTTAACAAGACCGAAACATGCATATAAATATTTTCTTCGCAAACAAATCAATTTACAGAAAATATAGGTTCAATATGCTTAGATGCTTGCTTAGTAGCTTGTTTAGATGCTTGCCTTGCTGCAGCAAGTGGTCACTCTCAACCTCAGGTTCTTGCTCCACGTACTCCGAATTGTCTGAATCTACCGATAAAAAGTGAATATGCAATAAGAACCAAATAAACATGTCTATGCAAAATGATCAATAAATGCTGGGATAAATACAGTAGGTAGGCCACATTCTGAAGTGAATTTTAGTGAAAGAATCACCTCAAAATATTTTACGGTTTATGAGTTACAAAAATAACAAGATGAAAAGGCTGAAAATGGCAGTTTTGTAATTATTTATATTGTAACCTTAAGTTATTATATTTGACTGGCATTTTCTATTAAGATTTCAAGAAGGCATGTATTTTTATATAAAAATAGCATAACCCACTGGTTCCAACAAAATTTGGTTCACTGAAATTTGATTAAAAATGATTTAGTTATGAATTTTACAAGTTTATCAAAAAGAAATGTTAGAAAATACTTAGGCCTATTTTAGGAGGTATTTTGTCAAATACAAATTGTTCACAGTAAATATTACAATTTTCTGAGTTTAACAGAAGTGGTTTCACATTTTTAGCAATTAGGATGAATTTTCAAGAAATTTATAAACTTCTAGGTTATAAAGAGGTATATAAAAGATATTTTCATTTTTAGGGAAAAATCCTACACATAAGTTCTCACTTTTTATTTTACAAAATTAAAGAGAACATTTTTGTGAATCCATAGAAATTTGGTTCACCTCAAAAGGAGTTATAATGGATTTTATAGAAATATTCCAATTTCCTAGGCACAAAATAAGTCATTTTTGCTTGCATTAATTCATAGGCATTTTCTGTACAGAAGTGGTATTATTTTATTTGACAGTATTAAAGTTCACAAATTTACAAAATTGGTTTCACTCAAAAATGAGTTAAAGTGAGAAAGTTATGGATTTACAAAGTTTACATATTTTTCAGTTGGAAAATAAATCAGTTAATCCTTTTTCAAATTTTCTCTTCTTTTCTTATTTCTCTTCCAACCCGGGCCCATATAACAGAGAGACAGGGCAGGGGAGGCGCGAGTCATGCATGGCCGCCGGCTCTGTTCGCCGGCGCTGACGGCGTGGCTCGGGTAGCGTCCAACAGAGAAAAGATGGAGGAGTTTATGGCGAACACCTCGGTGGTCATCTCATCACCGGCGGTGGCTAGAATCGACGACAAGGGCGGCGCTGGCGGCAGAGTACTTCGGGATGCTACGGCAAATCGACTAGCGACTCTACCTAGGGCAACTTAGTGCATGCAAGTGCTTCAAAAGGGCTCTAGGGGGCTCACCAGCGGTCACGCGGGGTCCAGCAGAGTCAGCGCAACAGCAGCGACGTCGAGGACAGCTCGGCGGCGGCGGAAATCTTCTGGACGACGGCGGCAGCTCGATTCGTTCGCCAAGCTCCCAAGGGAAGATGTCCAACGTGTTAGAGGTCCCCTAGAGATGGTAGGAATGCAAAGAATCAGAGCGGGGCTCACTGGAGAAGAAGAAATCAACGGCGGTGGCGGTCGGCCGGAGAGGAGGAAGACAACGGCCGATCTCCTTCCTCGGGGCTTCGCAGCGCAATTCCTCTGGTCGGCGGTCTCCTGGAGGCAGGGCGACGGTGTTGGCGCAGTGGCTCGGGCTAGGATCACCGGAGTTCGCCGGAATAGGGACAAACCGAGTGGCGGCAGTTCGGCAGCGTAGAGAGCAGGGATGGCGGCGGCACAGCAACTTCGGCCAGCGATCCTAGGGCGGCCAAAAACAAAAATGGAACTATTAAAACGTGTAGATCACGTTCCCGGGGTCAAAAAGGGATGGAACTCACTAGATCTAGCTCGGGCTCAACCGAACACCTTCGGCAGAGGAGAAAATGGGCTCTGTCTCCGGTGATCCTTGGAGGTTTTCTTGGCTTTCTCGGTGGGAACGTGGAGAGGATGAGAAGGAGTTTCTGCTGGTGTGGTTTGGGGCGAAATGGCCGATGCTCCCCAAGCTAAGCTGTCCAGGGAGCTCTGTAAACTGAGAGAGGAAGAAGAAGGAGGAGCTGACACGTCTGGCATGCAGCTGCTGAGGTGTATTAGCTCCACAGTATCCTTGGTGGGTCCCACATGTAGGAGAATATTGTTTCACACATTTGTGGTTAGGCTAAGGCTATGACTTGTGGGCCTTAGAAGTGAATTCCTAGGAAGAGGAGAGGGGTGTGGGTGAATTTCTTGGTGCAACACACTGTCCCATGCTGTAGTAAGGCTGACAAGTGGGCCAGGGTCTTGTGGGTCCCACTGGTCAGTGACTTAGAGAGGAGAAATCTCTAGAGACTGTCTTGTGAGCTGTCCAAAACATGCAGTCTTTAAATTACTGTTTCACTAAGTTAATGAGGGCATAAATTAGGGGAAAAATTATTGGAGGTAGAGAAAGATGTGTTTAACCTGCTGACCAAAATTCAGGGTTAGAAGTGGTCTGGTTCATCTTTGGTGAAATTGCAAAGTGGGGTTACTAATCCAGTTTTTCTGCAGTTTGATTTATTTCTCCAGTGCCTTGATCTTATCATTTTATGTGTTTTCTTTGGGGGATAAATTGAGCCAAAAATACTGGTGGTAGGGTTCTTGTTGACACACCTGTTGGTAGAATTGCACTGCCTAATTGATCTTCATTTTTATTTGGTGAATTTTAGAAGTAAACCAATTCATTTCAGCTAGCTTTCTAGTTCTGCTGATTTGAGTGATTTTATTGAAGTATTTATTGAAGTGATAAAATCATGTAAAATTTACAGTGGGTTAAGTATGTGAGATATTGCTTACAGGAATTTTTCCATGATTTTATGTGCAACCAAACATCTTTAGAAATTCCGCAGACTACACCAATACATATGCATCCTATTATGAAAGTGCACTCTAATGATAGTAGGGCATAACCCTAATTACCTGAAATTAGATTTAGGGCTGTGACAGGCTGATCAATCCCAGTGCTTCTTCAAGTGTTGTCTCTTTGGCAAAAACCTCACGAATGGCCTCAATATCTACCCTAGGGTAGATCGATTTGATTATAGCAAGGGTTTGGGCAACACCGAGAGTGACGCGCTCATCCGAGTACTTTTTCAAGATGCTCGGGGCTTGGCTAAGGCATGCCTGCACCTGGGAGATTATACTAGAGCTAGTCCCAGCATGGTGAGGCTCCATAATGTCAAGGAGCCCTTTCACGGATTCTACAAGAATCCCGTGTGACTCCTTGACAACCTTGATCTCCTCTGCAAAGGCGTTGAATTGGGTCTAGGCATTGGCTTTCAAAGCTATTTAGATTTATCGGCAAGTATACTTGTTAGCCAAAAAATAAAGTCGGAGTAACAAGAAGACGGATAAGGTTATTGTCAGGGAGGAGGATTACTCGCACAGTCGACCTCCACTTTGGCTTTGGCCTTCTTCAGTTCGGATTTGGCCTTTTCTGTTAGGTTATGCGGATGCTACGCTAGCTAGAAAACAAAATTTTTGACCCCATAAACCAGGAACTACTGCTAGTTATAGATCACGGGATTACCACTAGACGCGCAGGTGCAGCGGAAGTGACTCGATGTAGTCGTACGCGTCGCAGCAGTGCCGTGCAGTTGCGAGGTCGTCCGTCCCTCTCGTGCGGTTCGTCCTTGTGCTCCAGATGCAGCACCTCCGAGGTATCCACACGTACGGGGAGGAAGCGTCACGCCTCCGGACTGCTAGGTCCGCGAGGTGCAACAGGGCGCGGGCGTGGGAGCGGCGGCGGCTGCCAAATGGCATGGATTAACCTAGCCCCGTTGCCCACCCCTTGTATTTATAGGCGTCCTAATGAACTCCCGAGTTGGAGGCCCATTAGTGACCCTAAACCTTGTCTAATTCGGGTCCAACCCAAATTAGGTTTCCAGCCCCTTAAGCGTGCGACCCTATGGGTTCACGTACGCATAGACATGGCCCGAGTACTCCTACTCGACAGTTGACAGCGGCCTCTAGCAAGGCGTGTCAACTCCTATGCATACGCAAAGATCATATCAGATGAACCACCACAAACCACATACTTGTTATTCCCTTGCCTCATGATATTTGGATCAACTCTTAGGTTAACACTTAACCCAAGCACGGCCATGCATTTCTTGATCTAATCATTAGAGTGATCCAGTGATATCTCTCTCACATAGAGAGGAGCAAATTCCTTCTTGATTGTTTATGTCTCACAGCATGCTTCCCGACAAACCCGAAAACCACCTTTATAACTACCCTGTTACGGAGTAGCGTTTGATAGTCCCTGAATAGGTCGTTTCACATCTTGAATACATACAACAATCTCAGGTCTAAGGACATAACGTACATGATGTGAATAGAGATAATTACAATTTCTCATGTTGGGTCAGTCCAGCACCATGTCACACATGTGCCCACATTATTAGTTTGACATCTCCATGTCTATGACTTGTGAAACATAATCATCAACTAATACATGTGCTGATCTAATATTCATGTGTGTCCTCACACAAACTCCGATCAGGGACAACTTTAGAATAACCATACAAGTAAAAGAGTTTCACGAACAATTCACATAATTGCCAATCGATACAAGTTGTCTTTAATGGATATTCAATGAACCCATAATATATCATGGATACAATCACAATATCATCATCTCTATGATTACCTCTAGGGCATATTCCCAACAGTCTCCCACTTGCACTAGAGTTAATCTCTCAGATATCTAATACCCATAGACCTCACGTGCGCCTCATGCTTAGGCTATGGAAGAGCCTTTGTCAAATGATCTGCAATATTCAAATCCGTGTGTATCTTGCACATCTTGATCTCACCTCGTCCAACGAATTCTTGAATGAGATGAAATTTCCGCAGTACATGTTTGTTCTTTTGGTGATTCCTTGGCTCCTTAGCCTGTGCTATTGCCCCATTGTTGTCACAATGTAGATTCATGGGGCTGGACGCATTTGGAAACACACCAAGTTCAATGAGGAACCTCCTCATCCAAACACCTTCCTTTGCAACTCCAGAAGCTGCAATGTACTCGGCTTCTGCTGTAGAATCGGTCACCGTTTCCTGCTTGGAACTTTTCCAACTTACAGCACCACCATTTATTGTGAACACAAAACCTGATTGAGACTGTGAATCATCCGTGTCAGTTTGGAAGCTAGCATCGGTGTAACCATTTACAACAAGCTCCTCCTCACCTCCATAGATTAGGAACACATCCTTAGTCCTTCTTAAGTACTTAAGAATGTTTTTAACAAGTGTCCAGTGACTCTCACTAGGGTTGGCTTGGTACCTGCTCGCAACACTTAGAGCATATGAGACGTCTGGGCGAGTACATATCATGGAGTACATGATGGAACCAACTGCCGAAGCATATGGAACCTTGCTCATGTGCTTTCGCTCATCAGCTGTCGAAGGACACTGTTTCTCGCTAAAACGCATGCCATGTGACATAGGCAAGAACCCTTTCTTGGACTGTTCCATGTTGAACCGTTTCAACACCTTGTCAATGTACGTATCTTGGCTTAATCCTATAAGCCTCTTAGATCTATCTCTATAGATCCTTATGCCTAGAATATATGTCTCTTCTCCTAAATCCTTCATAGAAAAACTATTATTCAGTGAAGTCTTTACAGATTGCAACATTGGAATATCATTTCCAATCAATAATATGTCATCCACATATAAGATTAGAAATACAGCAGCACTCCCACTTTCCTTCTTGTAAACACAAGGTTCTTCTTCATTCTGACGGAAGCCAAACCCTTTGACCACTTCATCAAAACGAATGTTCCAACTCCGAGATGCTTGCTTTAACCCATAAATGGATTTCTTAAGCTTGCATATTTTTCCAGCATTCTTTGGATCAACAAAACCTTCGGGCTGTGTCATATACACGTCCTCTTCCAAATTTCCATTTAGAAAGGCTGTTTTAACATCCATCTACCATATCTCATAATCGAAATAAGCAGCTATTGCTAGAATGATCCGGATAGATTTAAGCATCGCTACTGGCGAGAATGTCTCGTCGTAGTCAATTCCTTGAACTTGTCAAAAACCTTTTGCAACAAGTCGAGCTTTATAGATGTGAACATTTCCATCCATATCCTTTTTCTTTTTATAGATCCATTTGCACTCTATGGGTCTAACCCCATTAGGCGGGTCAACCAAGTTCCAAACTTGATTGTCTCCCATGGAATCTATCTCGGATCTCATGGCACTTTGCCATTTCTCGGAATCTGGGTCCATCATTGCTTCCGCATAAGTCGCAGGTTTGTCATCGTCTAACAATAACAAATCTCCACGCAACTCACGGATTCTTGCTGACCTTCGTGGTTGCGGCGGTGTTTCTGTTGCCACGGGTATCTCAACTTGTTCTGCTACACTAGCATCACTCGTAGAGTCCTTTCCTATTGGCTCATCTTGAACTTCTTCAAGATACACCTTCTGTCCACTTTTCTCTCTTTTGAGAAACTCTTTCTCTAAGAAAACACCGTTTCGAGCAACAAACACTTTGCCCTCTGATTGGTTGTAGAAATAATACCCTAAAGTTTCTTCGGGTATTCCACGAAAAAACACTTGTCCGATTTGGGTGTTAGTTTATCTGACATAAGTCGTTTGACATAAACTTCACAACCCCAAATTTTCAGAAAAGACAAACTGGGAGTCTTACCAGTCCAAATCTCATATGGTGTCTTAACTACGGACTTGGACGGTACCCTATTTAATGTGAAAGCAGTTGTTTCTAGAGCGTATCCCCAAAATGATAAAGGTAGGTCCGACTGGCTCATCATTGACCGAACCATGTCTAACAAAGTCCGATTACGTCGCTCGGACACGCCGTTTCTCTGAGGCGTTCCAGGTGGCGTAAGCTGTGGAACAATTCTGCAACTCTTTAGATGATTGCTAAACTCGTGGCTCAAATATTCGCCTCCACGATCAGATCGCAAGGCCTTAATTTTCTTGCCACGTTGATTCTCTACTTCATTCTAAAATTCTTTGAACTTTTCAAATGTCTCAGATTTATGTTTCATTAAGTAGACATAGCCATATCTACTAAAGTCATCAGTAAACATTATGAAGTATTGGAATCCGCCTCTGGCTGTCGTACTCATTGGTCCACATACATCAGTATGTATAAGTTCCAATAAGTTAGACGCCCTCTCAGGAAAACCTGTAAAAGGCGCCTTAGTCATCTTTCCCAGCAAGCAAGCCTCACATGTCTCGTATGATTCAAAATCAAACGAGGTTAAAAGCCCATCAGAATGGAGCTTCTTCATGCGATTCTCACTTATATGACCTAAACGACAATGCCACATATAAGTAGGACTTAACTCATTAAGCCGAGGCCTTTTAGCATTAATATTACAGACAGGTGCATCATCAAGATTTAAAATAAATAACCCATTCACAATGGATGCAAAAGCCACAAACATGTCGTTCTTAGAGATAACACAACCATTGTCTTTACTCGCAAAAGAATAACCATCCTTCATCAAACATGAAGGTGACACAATGTTTCGACTTAAGCTAGGAACAAAATAACAATTATTCAATTCCATAATAAATCCTGACGGTAGGTGGAGTTGCATCGTCCCGACGTTCAACGCAGCAACTCTTGCATTATTGCCCACGCGGAAATCAACTTCTCCTTTTCCCACGCTTCTACTTCTTATCATTCCCTGCATCGTATTGCAAATATGAGCAACCGATCCGGTATCAAATACCCAAGAATTAATATAAGAATCAGCGAGGAAATTGTCTGTAATATAAACAACAAGTGTACAAGCTGCAAGAGTACCTTTACTCTTCCGATCCTTCACGGATTCCAAGTACAACTTGCAGTTCCTCTTCCAGTGACCTGTCCCCTTACAGTGAAAGCACTCATCTTTAGGATCTGGACCAGCCTTGGGCGCAGGTGGGTTTGGCTTAGAGATCTCATCCTTAGCCTTGCCCTTTTTCTTCTTCCAAGAATTGCCCTTCCTCTTGAAGTTAGGCCTGTTTTGGACCGCCATCACATGGCTGCTTCCAGCTCCTTTCTTGATGTCAGCCTCTGCTGTTTTAAGCATGACACACAATTCATTCAAGCCCCTCTCCGCCCCATGCATATGGTAGTTCGAGATGAAGTTTCCATAGCTGGGTGGAAGAGATGCAAGAATAAAATCAGTGGCCAACTCTTGGCCAATTGGGAAGCCTAGCTTCTCCAACCTCTGTGTGTAACCAACCATCTTGATTACATGTGGCCCAACTGCTGCGCCCTCTGCTAGCTTGGTTTTAGCAAAAGCCTTAGAGACATTGAACCTTTCAGTCCTGGCTTGAGTCTGGAACATATCATTTAGCGGCTATGATCATATCATTACGCTGCATGATTGTTATCAAACTGCATCTGCAGATCAGGTTCCATACAAGCAAGCATAAGGCAACTCACTTCAAGATCAGCATCACATGCTCTCTTGTAAGCATTTTTCTCAGCAGCAGGTGCATTATCAGCTGGCTCATCTGGTAATGGGGTGTCTAGAATTTCTTCCTTTTTCTCAGCCCTGAGAACAATTCTCAGGTTGCGGATCCAATCCGCATAGTTTGTTCCATTCAACTTGTCTTTCTCAAGAATTGAACGCAAAGTAAATGACTGGTTTGCAGGCGCCATTTGTCTACAACAAAAGTAATGCAAAATACTAAGACAATGTATCCAAGACAGAGTAAATAATATTAAACTCTTAATAGAATCTACTCCCTCTAAAATCAATATCCCTCTATTGAAACTTAGTGATTCAAGACCCACAACTAACAAGTCTACTAGTGAGCTTTAGCATCACCGCTAGAAGACATGGTAGATCGGTAAGCAACTCTTTGCTAATCATATCTCATATGACTCTTGTTGTTGGGCAGCATCTCTATGCTGTGAAGCCCAACTCCTTATGCTCCAAGGTCCCTAACCGTTAGGATGACCTTGTTCAAGTAACCAAACCCTTTTGCAGTAAGTATCCGATACGAACCTGCCTAGTCAAGGAAAATCAGTGGCACCCTAATTTCATAGACCTACCACCGATTGTCCAAGACACATGACAGTGCTAGGTTTGGGGAGCATTTAACTTGAATATTGCTGAGGGATCGTTCTACTTCACTACCGCGCGCATGTAGACAAAACATCATCGCATATGAAAGTAGAACATAGTAAGAATGGCATTAACACAGATATGACTTGGTATAGCCCATTGTTCCTTTGGGGATCTCCATCTCCATCAATCTGTTCATCATGATGATCTCCATCTCCATGATCAATGTATGCCATCCTTCAGTGATGAATCCACCAAGACTAGCTATCACTAACGCAAGGCAGTTAAGTAAAATTACATAGTCGCGGATAGGATCATCACAGTTTGGCATGCAGGCCATTAAATCAAATTGACAATATCTATGTGGCTCCAGCCATATTGTCATACTCATGACATGCAAGCCATGAATCAATTACATACATGCATCACATACACATAAGGGCTATACCAGTCATGAATTCCTGCAAAACAGAGTTAACCGATTCCGACGTCTAATCTTAAACTGCCGAAAACACCATCTTCCCGGCCTTTTTTTGGAAATCTAATTTCGGCAAACCCGGCAAAGCAGGGGAGAAACGGATGTAAAATTTTTTTCTCTACAATTTTCGTTTAGAGATTGTCTCGATCCGAGGTCGTATGCAAAAGTTATGGCCGTTTTACCGAACAACACTCTTTTCGCACCCCGGCGCCCGGCAGTAGATCCAATCTACCACCGCCGCGCATCATATGCGCTCGGCACTTGACTTAGGTTCGATTCTATCAATCCAATTGATCTCCATCTCGCCATGATTGGATTTACGTGTATCACTTAACTCGGATGGCAGAATTCCGACCGGTACGAGTAGATCGTTACAATACCAATCATGGCAAGATCACGAATCAAGGTCAGAGACTCACAACCGTGCATATCAACATATGCACTCATCCAAACCTATAACGAGGCAGCAACGGCTCTGATACCACTGATAGGTTATTCGGATGCTACGCTAGCCAGAAACAAATTTTTCTGCCCCAAAAAAAAAAAAAAAAAAACCAGGAACTACTGCTAGTTATAGATCACGGGATTACCACTAGACGCGCAGGTGCAGCGGAACATCAGCAGACTCCCGACTGAGTATGTCGGTAGCAGTCGTAGTTAAGTTTTACGCCGTCGCAGCAGTGCCGTGCAGTTTGCGAGTGTCGATCCGTCCCGTCCGTCCCTCACTCAGTGATCATCCTTCTGCCCTGCTCCGGTATATCGTCCCCTTGTTTGCTTCCAGGATGGCACACCTCCCGAGGTATCCAGCACGTATGAATTGATGGATCTCTTTCTCGCTTCCACACGTTACGGGAAGGCAATCTCCAGCGTCAATACCGCCGCCAGACCTGCTTAAACGCGCGTCCGCGATAGATCAGGTTGGTTCTTCGTTTGTGCAATAGGGGATGTCCCT